>JARHVA010002021.1:2582500-2652500 GCA_037957365.1 Torreya grandis
AGTTTTCATAGGTCATTTTAAGTGAAATATATGGTTTGTTGATTAGTTTAGAAGTGGATAACTACCCTCCCATGCTAATTTGAGAGCTAATCAATGCATTTTTTTTAAATACTTATGTGAGGACTAACCTTCTTTATTATCTAATGTGTCTTATATTGTCTTGTGAAAAATGTAAGTTTTAAAATTTATAGTGCATCACCTCATTTTACATGATTTCATAGATTCTTGTTAATCTCTCTTCCCTTTTCCAAGTAAGTTTTAATTTAGGTCTAGTTTAGGTGATAGATCTAGAAGAAATCTGATCTTTTCTAGAGGTTTGACCCAATATTAGGTGACCCACAACCTAGGTTTATTCCCATGTTAGACTATATTTGAGTAAGAGGACCTAAACAATCCCTTTACTCAGCTATGGTGCAATCTAGGACACCAATAGTTAACCATGACATTAAGATTAAGACTCCATTTTTAAATAGTTAAGGACATATGACATGCACCCATGAACCCATAACATTTCAACACTCAAAAAATATTTCAATTTCACCAGGTGAGTGACTCTTTAAGATTATCCCAAGTGTATCCATATCATTTACCCAAGGACTGATAGATTGAACTTAATGTATGAAATCCTTGGGCAAGTAAGAAAGTGAGATCATACTAAATTTCATCCTCCCAATCACTTGGAGACTAACTCATTAAAATTAATTGTAGGAAATCTCTTGGGAAGTGACATGATGATCTTATAAACTAGAACCATCATGTGAGTTTGACATGATTAAAGTGTCACCATACCATGAGTTTGATGTAATCAAAGTGCCACCATCCTATGAGTCAGGTGAAATTCAAATATGTAAATTAGAAATGAGAAGCCAAAGCTATTAAAACCATTAATTCCCATAACTTAAATAACTTTACATTCAATTAAGTGAATCTAGTGAGTCTAAAGGTAATATATACAATTTATAGAGCCAATTACATTCATATTACCATCAAACTAACAAATTTCAAGCCTAATTTGAACCCTTATGAAATATAAATTTCATATCTACATAACCATGGCCTCCTCATCTAAAAGTTCACCTCTTCCATCTACATATTCAATTTTAGGACCAACAAAATATAATGATAGTTTTTTTATCAATCTACCCTCAAACATGAATTCAAGCACTTATCTTCCATTTGGGAAGAAGTCAACAAGGCCAAACTTTGTAGTCTAGAGAACCAACTCTCTATATTTTCATGGAGGTACTTGGATGACCTACTGGTAATCAAGATAGTGGGTTTGCATTATGCCATAGCTAAACCTAAGGTAATACCTTGAATTAAATTATTATTTTATTTATTTACAAATTATAATTTTTTTTATAAAACTTTCACTTTCACCAAAATAACATGCCACTGGCACACCTTAGTGGTATTTCATTTGAAAGATAATATAGGGTACCTTCCCCTGAGATAGCATACAACCAAATCCTAGTGAATACCTAGATACATGCAAATAATCTAGCCATAAAGATATAATAATGGGTCCATGACCCTAGTATTTTTATAATCAAAGGCCTTATTTATTCTATTCCCATAGCCACTTTCTGACCTTAAGTCAAAATTGACATGGCCCTATTGAATAGAATCTAAGGTTTACTCATAATGAATTATGCCAATAGGATGTGGATCCCCCTACTCTACCTATTTATCACCTCTAAAAGGATACTTACTGTAGGTAAAATCATCAATTCTAACATCATCAACATAATAACCAATCTAAACAACTACCCAAAATGCAACTTTTATATGATGTCCTACATGGTGGATGATATAATGAAAAACATCCATGCATCTTTTAATGATCTGTGATATCCTTATGAAGAGTACCCTAAAAGTAGGATATGTAAAAGGTTCAACATCCTCCACATTCATAGGTTTAGGAGGAACATGACCAACATTACTAAGACCTTATACACGATGGTAGACCAAGGCATCTATGGCAAAGATATGACTAGGCTCTTAGACAAAACTAGGAAGAGCATAGGAAAGATGGGGGATTATTATATCTATCTAAAATGTATCATATTGAGGATAGAGGGTACTAGAGCCTACCTATTATATCTACCTAAGCTAGTCCCATACAAAGTTACAGAATAATTTTTTTTACCCAATTGGCTAACTCCATAGATGTTCAACTACTAAGTAAGAGGCAAGGAATTATCCACTAAAATCCCCTTAGTATTGGTATGATTCAATATACCAAATGGGAACACTTCTATTTGGTGAGAAAAACTCGAACCAATTATGATTTCAAGTGGGCACCCTATATAGAATGGGACCCTAAGGAGAATGTGAGGAAACACCTAAAGAGACTTTGAAGAAGTGTAAATATTGACTATGGGAACATACACACTTGGCATGATGAGGTGGTTATGAATTCCATAAATAATTCAAAGGTTCACACCAAGATGAAGAAGTCCACCATGTTAATGGTGGTGGCCACACACATAAAATATAATATAAAAAACACCAAAGATCAGGCCAAGAATATTGAAAAGGAGCACTAGGTTTTGGAGCCTCCCAAAGAGGCACTTTCACAAATGAGAACATAGTAATAGGCACCCCTTCATTAATATCTTCATGCCTTTCCACCTTCCCTTACCATCATAGTAACTACTATAGTGGAAATGATCTTTTCTCCACCCTATGTAACACAAGGCACCACAAATGCCATGGGTAGTGGTGGAATTTTCCATATGTTATTTTTTCCTCCACTCACCATAGTTTAGGAAGTTTATCTTCCTTCCTTCTCATTATTCAATTCTCCTCTCCCACCTTATCCTCTTATTCATATAGTATCCACCATTATGGGGATGAGTGGAGCCATCTCTATGTTTCCCTTTCCTTAACTCATCATAGTGCAGGAAGTTCCTCTTCCTTCCTTCCTCTCCTCAATAAATTATCTTATCCCACCTTTACCTCTAGTTCATTCAGTAGCCACCATTATGGGGACTAGTGGATTCATCTCTATGTTTTCCTTTCCTCCACTAACCATAGTGTAATAAGTTCCTATTCATTCCCTCCTCACCTTAGCTACTAGTTTACATCCATCCACTCTCCCCTCATCTCCACCTAATATCACACCAATTTCATTAGTTGTTGTTCCACTTCCCTCCACACAAAATTTAAACCCCACCATATAGCCTATTATATACAAAGGGTGTACATATCCAAGAGGCACCTAATGAGGGATTAATTGGATGCTTGAAGGGAAGGAAGGGTTTTATCATAATATAACCCCTGGAGGTATTAGATAGTGATAAGGAACTAAATAAATTGCTCTCAGATGAAGGAGGATGGGAAATTGAATCTAAGACATCACTCTCAGTATCTATTCGTAAGACTAATGAGAGTGATCCTAAGGATGAATTAATTGATTAAGAAGAGGCCCAATTAGGGGATATAGATATATTGGGGACTAGTTCAATTTCTACTGAGATATTTCCAAAAGAGGGAAACACCAAGGATGAAGCAAATTTTAGACCCCTAGCTTTCACAAGTATACAATCAATGAGAGTGTCTCTGGGTCCTTCATCCCCAAAGAAAATAATGACAACTAATACAATATTTTCCCTATTTTATTCTATGTAACATGTAAGTACCTCAACCCACTATTTTTTATCTTCAAATTTTATAATTTATACTATAGTGGTAACCAATATTGTATCTCCCTCTCATTATTTAAATTCTTTGAATGAGATTCAAGTAAGTTCAGTCCCTAATTCACTTACTACCACTACCATAAAGATTAAATTTTCCTCAACCACTAAGTAATTACGAAAATTCCTCAGTAATCCCTCCACATAATTCTACTTCAAGAAACTAACCCTCCCCTATCATAGAAACTAGTCCCATTTGAGATCTTAGTCTCTGCCTCCATTTTAAGTTAAATTGTTGGCCCATATCAAACATCCACTTGAATGAGGTTGCTAATAAACTAGCCTAATCATACCTATAATTATATGGAAACCACCCAAAACGAGATAAAAAATGGCAAGCTAGTTATGGATACAACACCCCTAAAAAATGTCACTAGTTAGAGGTAGGCAATCCCACCTTTCCCACAAATATGAACCTCTTCCCTTAAGCCTAGGATCCCTGTAGAAAATCCTCAATCCTCTAATCTAGTATATCATACAAATCCCATTGAGTAGTCAATAAACTTAAACATCCCATAATGGATACAAAAGCTATAATATGTAGAAGAGGGTAGGGGAAACCTAGCAGTCATTGAGCAACTAGTGGTCAAGTTTCAGTTTGACAAGGAGATGAAGACCATGAAGAGGATCAAAAATAATACCCTCATATTATAAAGTTAGGAGGTGGAATTATAACAAAGGTAAGATATATTATTTATATCTAAAAGGAGAAAATTAAATCCCTCTAGTGTGAGCTCCCTATCCTAGGAGGACCCCTATACTTTTATGGATTTTATAGGGGGTGATGAAGGAAATGTTTAAAGGATATGATCAATCCATCAAAGAATTAAAAGAAATAACCAACTACAACCCTTAATGTACATCATTGACAACACATAAGGGGTAGGTAATAATTTATATAGTATCATCCACTTAATCAAAGATATAAAAGGGGAGTCACTACCCCTATGGGGAGATGTATATCCACAATAAAATAAGATGAAGAAAATGGATGCTAAACTACTTTTTTTGAGTGGAGCAGATAACAACAAAGATTATGCCCATTTGAACCTGATATCATCCCCTAATTATACTTGGGTGCAAAATTATATAGCTACTAAGAAAAATTCCTTGCTTGAATGGAACCAAGACTTTGGTCCTATAGTTGATTAGTTAGGAGAGGCAAAGTATGGATATTTTGGGATAAATAAGGATCAATAATGTAGTCATTCCATAGAGAGATTTGGTACATGGATCAATTTTTGAATACCTTCTCCATGTAGATACCAATAGTTTTAGAGTAGAGGTTGAGGGTATTATCTATAGAATAGTTGATGAAGTATAACAACTTTTGAGTTTTTATAGAAGCAGGGTTCTTAGTGTAAAAACTCTTTATGTAGAGCTTGGGGCATCACTCAATATACACATAAATTTTATAGATAAGATTCTTAAACTTTTTAAAATACCCCTGTTGGACATTAAGGTAGTGTAACTTAACTTCTAAGTTATCCATACTCTCTACCTCAAAATTTAGGCAAGTAAGTAGGCAATGACATCCATGGTCACCCCACCAACAATTTTAGTTACAATCATTTATGTAACTACAACTCATATTCCAATTGTAATCATCCCCTTAATGATAGCCCATATTATGAAAGCAAATCCATCTATACTGGAAATGATTTTATTTTCAAATACAATAGCTACAATAGTCATTAGTGCACAAGTTCCACCATTTACATAGACCATATCATAAGTAGCCCCTTTGATAAATCCAAGCCTTGGGTGGAAATTTTTCCTATTGTAATTTTTGTCTTTAATGAGATGTTAAGTGTTACTTCAACTTTGCTTGAGAGATGAGGCTAGCCCTATTTAAAGCTTATAAAAATTTTATCACCCTTTTAATCAAAGAGGAAAATTTTTGGCATCAAATACATATTAAAAAACTTTTGGATTGTTTTGAAAGTTTATGTTGTATGGTGGTCTTTTCCATTTCTTGTCATTGATATGGTATATTAGCTATTTGATATTGAATTAGTAGTTTTAAATGTTTTTTTGTGAGTTACTTAAATTATATGAATGAAGAATGTGTTATATTAGTTTTAGTTAATATATCTCAGTGACTATTTATGGAATAATATTTTGTTAAGATAATTTAGAATTTGGGAGATATCTTGAAGTGAATTGTAATACATTCAAGGGTACCCTTATGCATTTTTGAAAGGTATCACCTACAAGATACCTTCAAAGTACCCTTGAAGGCTATAAAATGAACATAAAGGTTTCTCTTAGTAGTTACATTAAACATGAATACAATTTGAATTTTCTTTCAAGGTATCTCCTTAGAGATACCTTGAAAGGCCTTGTAGTACCTTCATTTATCTCCTAGTAGATACCTTGAACATGTACATGATTGTAATTTTATTTCAAGTTATCTCTTAGAAGATAGCTTGAAGGGCCTTGTAATACCTTAAAGGGTAACTTGATGCATGTTTGAAATGTATCTCCTAGGAGATAATTTCAAGGTACCCTTGAAGGTAATGCAATGCCCTTCAAGGTATCTTCTAGGATATACCTTGAAGGGTCTTATATTACCTTCAAGGTTTCTCCTAGTATATACTTTGAACATGCATGTGATTGGAGTTTTATTTTAAGGTATCTCCTAGGGGATACCTTAAAGGGTCTTGTAATACCCTCCATGTTGATTTCAAAGGTTATTTCAAGGGATTTGATATAACCATGGTGTGAAAGGGACAATGAAGTTATGGCTATATGAGTGAATGTGCAAAGATATTCAAAAATAATAAATAAAACACCTTTAGTTAAAATGTAATTTATATTCATTAATAGTGAATTGATTATTTTAAGACTTTTTCAAACATAGATTTTCCATTTTATTCAGGGTTCAAGCTCATCTCTATAGCTATTGGAAAATGCTCATGCATGAAATCTCATAGGTTGAACTAGATATTGTGCATATCATAGAAGAACATAAGTTCACTCCACCACAAGAGCTCTAAGAATTTTTTTAAAAGAGAAAGATGGATATAAAGGCACAGTCTAAGCAACTACAACTTACATAACCACTTGGCAAATATTTATCACCACCTCCATAATAGGTAAATGCACAATTCAAGTTCTTCAATATAATAAAAAAAATATTCTTTAAAATGTATTCATGAACATTAGGAGTAGGGCTAGGTTGGTTGAAAACCCATAACTAGGATGACCACATAGTTAATCTAGTCTATGGAAAATTGGAAAGGGTGGTAGGTAAGTATGTTACTTACTTGAAAACATAAAAAGGTAGATACGTAGTATGTAAAGGGTTAAAATAAGTAAACATCACCTATAGTGATTAATTCCACTTTTTTGAAAGGATAATATTTTCTATCTGTAGCTAAGATCAGACTTTAGAGTTTGTCCTAGGATAAAACAATAGTTTAATTATAGGAAAGTGTTGGATGTGGATAAAGGCCTCATAAAATCACACGAGTATAATTTATGGACACATGTGCATAGGGTATCATTTTTTCATATATATGATCTTTTGGATGTCTTCAACCTTGTTATCCAAGCGATAGATATACAAATGCTAAGTGTCTTTCTTTTTGTATGCCAGAAGGCTAGAATGTGAAGAGATAGAGCCATCTAAAAAGCTATATATAGTGATCTAATGTAATGAAATATGGTTTTAATGTGTGATATATATTAATATACTATTTCTTTTTGGTTTTTATAAGATTCTTTTATGTATGCCTAGTGCTTAGTTTACTCTATTTTGTTTTCGCTTGTTTTATCTTGTATTATGTTGTTTATGTTCTAACATTATTAACTCCATGTTAGTTTATATTTATATTTATTATTTTGTATAAAATTAAATATTATGTAAATTCACTCATGATATTATTCTTTTCTAGTTCCTACTATCTAAGCTATCGTTATAATTAACATGTTTTGGAGAAATTCTAGGAAACTCTACTAACATTCACTAAACATGCACACAAATGGAATTTTTTTTGAGGTATCTTCAAGGATATACCTTGAAGGGGTTTTTAGTTCCTTTAATTCTAACCTAATGCATGTTTGAAATTTATAATGTATCTCCTAGGAGATACCTTGAAAGGTTTTGTAGTACCTTCAATGGGTCTCTTAGTAGATACCTTGAATATGCACATGATTGGAATTTTATTTCAAGGTATATCTTAGGAGATGTCTTAAAGGGAATTTTAATACCTTAAATGGTACCCTTATACATGTTTGAAAGGTATTTCCTAGGAGATAACTTTAAGGTACCCTTGAAAGTAGTATATTGTCTTTCAAGGTATCTTTTAGGAGATACCTTAAAGGGTCTTGTATTACCTTTAAAGGCTACCCTAGTATATACCTTGAACATGCACACGAATAGAATTTTATTTTAAGGTATCTCCAATGGGATAATTTGAAGGGCCTTGTAGTACCTTTAAGGTTTTTCTTATTAGATACCTTAAACATGCACATGATTGGAATTTTATTTCAAGGTATCTCCTAGGAAATCCCTTGAAAGGGCCTTGTAATACCTTCCATGTTGATTGAAATTGTCATTACAATGGATTTGATATAACTGTGGCATGTGGGGGATAGTCGAGTTATGTCTATACAAGTGAATGTGTAGAGATTCAAAAAGAATAAACAAAACACCTTTGGTTGAAATGTGATTTGTATTCATTAATATGAAATGATTATTTTAAGAATTTTTTGAACACTGATTCTATATTTTGTTTAGGATTTGATGTATTTTAGAATATTTTATTGATGTTTAATTCACTTCAATTTATAATAATATGGATTATTTATAGGTGATATTATAAAGGTTTGCATTCAAAAACCTAAGGTATGATCCCTAGAATATGACCAAGGTTACTTAATCAAGGTTTTTCAAATCATAGTCGAGCTTTAATTATGACTAAATTCACATCTGGGACTATGGTATACCTTAATGTTTAAAAATTTAGGCTTTCCAATTATATTTTTATCTCATGGATTTATAACTTTCACACCTTTTTATTTGTAAGGAGCTCCAATGCTAGTTTAGCTTCAAATGACACACAACAATGTCACATGTATTGGTGAGTCAATCACATAAGTTGTAGATTTTTCTTCATATCTTTTTACCTTTGAAAAAATGAGAAATAATATGACCCAATGGGAGTTTTCCACTTGTCACCTAGTCATAGAATTATAGAATACAAATAATTTACAAAGTTCATGACCATGCAAATTAATTATAACATGCCACATGGTGACCAATTGTATCCCTCCAAGGATTATATTATGTTTTAATTCTCATAATAATGTCATCCTATCACATCATGTCACTTGACACTTTTTCATGCCCCATAATTAAGATGTAATATTTAAATTTCATAATATAAAGATTACATGACAAGATGACACTTGGGAGTAAATCAGTTAATATTAGGTAGCTAGATGTGATGTGGAAGCCACGTGGAAATTAGGAGTAATGGGATGAAGAGATGTGGACCCATATCTCATGGAAATAATATGATCAAAGGAATCCATGAAACCTAATGACTATGCAATCAAATTAAAACATGACACTTGGTAAAGTGTTCCATCAATTGGATCCATTAAGAATTTCATATAATAAAGCCATGGGAAAATGTGAGCTAATAAGAACTTACCACTTGGAAAATAAATAAAATTTTCAAGGCCACATCAGTTAAAGGATGAAAATGGTTTATTCATGTGATAATTGAATATGAGTGATCCAATAAAAAAATGACATTTGGAAAAGTGTCGTGCACTCCACTTGGATGGTTTGATATTCAAAATAAAAGTCTAAAACACCTATAGGGTGGCAAGTGTTGAGTACATGTCAAATGTAACACCTAGGTGGCATACAACTATTCAAAAAGTGCCAATAGTAGGTGTAAATTAATTTTTTATTGGACTCATTCTGGGGGATATAAAGCCAAGTCACTTAACTAAAAAGTTAAGCCTATGATGATAATACACATGGGAAAAACAAGGGTGGTGATTGGCTAATTTATTAAAGTCAAGTTTTGAGGACATTAAATTAAAATCAAAGAGTCACCCTAATATTAAATCAAGGTGAATTAAAAGACTTTCCATTAATGACTCACATTTTTCAAATTAAATTCTAAATTTGGAGTTTAATGCTTATTCTTCAAATAATAGTTTCACCAAAAATAGTTTCTATTTGTTATTGTTTAAAGCATTCTATGAGTTTTTTGAAGACTTGTGTATACCCTCTACCATTAAATCAAGTTTAAATCTTGTCGATCATGAAATTTTAAACCGTGGCTGAAGTCGAAGCATCTAAAGTCAATAAGCAAGAATAAATTATGTTCATATACTCTTACAGGGTAAATTTCATCTTTTAGGATACCATATTTAACTTTGTTGCATTAGTTATTAAGGATAATCATTACAATGACCTATTATACCATGTAGAGAACATTGTAAACTAAGATAGTGATAGTGAAGAAGACACAGATGAGGTAGAGGACAAACTAGATATTATAGCACTCAAGTCTATAGGTTTGCATAAAGCAAATTCTAACCTAGAGGTACTCTTTATGTAGACTTAGTCTACCATATGTTCTTTCAGTCTAAATGCATTGATAATATGATTAAGTGTTTAAATTTAGGACAAGATATTTCTTCCATAATTGGGTTAGCCTTTCAATCTTACTATGATTTTCCCAAACTAGAGATTAAGTACAATCAAGAGAATGTGACTCAATGGCTTCAAACTCATAATATTAGGGATGTTTTAAAGGACTGGGATTAGAATAAAGGGAAGTTTGTGTGAAACTAAAATTATCCTATTTCCTATCACACAATTCAAATGGTAAGTAAGAATCAAAATGGTCATGATGAAATAGTTGTATGGGGCAAATGATATAGGTCATGTGGGTGAAAAAAGAATCCCACTTCTATCTATGTAGTCAATCATGGAAAGACTCCCCCTTTTGGAGAAATTATATCTTATAATCTTACATCCCAAATAATAAAAGCTATGGTTATCTAAGGGGATAATTTTTACATTATTTCATACTTATTGGATGGAATTTTCACCACTCAAAAACTTCCTCAGTTCACCAATTAGGACCCAAATATAAAATGGACTATTACTCATACCTTGTCAAAGGTTAGAGTGTAGAAGTATAAGTAAGAGTTGAGGGAAATATCTAGACATTTTTATCCCATATTATATAGGGTAATCCATGAAAATCCCATGCCTATATTTTCAAAATAAATTAGAACAACCCACAATACCTTAGGAGCTTATTGGTATTACCCAGATTACATAGTTATGAGGGTGGTTGGCATCAATATATCTGTCCTTAGGTTGTCCATTATAGTGCCAAATAAGTTGGCTAAGTAATAAATTGCTTACCATTTATACACAAGGGTGAATGGGTTATGTAAAAATAAAATAAGAGGATTAATTGATCCTCAATTGTCTAATATTAGCCAATTTGAGATAGAGAACTAGAATTTTGTCATTTCAATTACCAAACAAATACCTACTTTTAAATTAGAAAAGGATGACAATAGGCAGTAGGACCCAAAATACATAACTTTCCCCCATTACATCAAACATAGGTTATCCTTGATCCTTTCCTACCATCAAGAGTCTAAGGATGAGGATAGGTTTTATATCAATGATGAAAATGATCAAGATATAAAATAAAGGTTAAAATATGTTAATGTTCCACTTATTAGGGTTAGACTAAATGATGGCTATTATGAATTTTTCATGTCCAGTAGTGCTCAAGTAGGTGCATCCACATCTATGATTTAGATTGATGACTTTAAATAAGAGAGACTTACTAACCCTCATCTAAGATAGAAAAATATGCAATTATTGTTTCCCACTTTGGGGAAGGGAGAAGCTGAGCCTAAGGAACACACTAAATAGGTCTCTATTTTATAAGCAATAACTAACACCCCATCTTAGGTTTATAATGCTACCTCAATGCCTATATAACCTTAGAAGTTTCCTCATTCATCTTTGGTTGAGTCTCTAATGCCACCTTATATGGTGCCAATAACTTATACATCAAAGCTACCTCCCCTACTTCATATCAAGGAGAAGCCAAGTATTACTAGTCAAGATTTTGTTTATTTTCCTCCCTTATTTCTAAATAACTACCTCTAGGGTAGATTCTATAGGCCACCAATACCAGATAACATGAAATTAATTCCCTATAGGCCCTTCATTCATATTATAATTAGGCCTTTGAATATACCCTTGCCCTATTTGCATCACCACAAATATCCTCATCCTCAATCAAATAAAATTATTTGTTACTTTTACCACCAACATGGTCATATAACCCTTGACTGCAAATGTAAAAATCCTACTGTCAAAGCTATTTATTCCTCCCACTTAATAGTTTAGTGAAATATAATTAAATAAAATGAATATTTATATGATCAGGTTGAAATTTATGAACCTATCACTAAAGAATTCAAGGATGGATAAAAAGAAGAAAATGAACAATAATCTCAATTTGATGAATTAGATGAATTGGATGATGATTTATAAGTTGAATGTATTATTTTTATGTAGAGACCCTAGATTCCCTTAGGTGAAGGATGTTTTATAAATCCTTATGGAAGAGGAAGAAATCCATGCAAACCTCCTATAACAAAACAAAGAGGAAGAAATAATCATTGTCTAAGAAGAGATTAAAAACCTTCACATTTTAGTTGACCTCCTATATTTCATCTTCTAAATCCAATACCATTAGCATTTCCCAAAATCTTAAGAGCTAGTGATCAGTGGATGAAAGACAAATTTAGTTTCTTACTTCTTGATGAAGTTGTGATAGTTAGATATATACCAAAATGGGATGAAGATATTATTAGCCATGAAGACCCTTATACAAAAGAAGTAAGAGAAGAATAAATTTATGAAGCAAAAGTTAAAGCCACTGAGTGAGAACTAATTTAGTATAGAATGTGATGAGAAGAAGATTTTGATTGGGAAGAAAACCCTCATCCTACTAGAAGAATACCAAAATGTTTTGATCTAGCTAAATGTAGATTGGTATGTTAAATAACTCTAAT
The DNA here is from genome assembly GCA_037957365.1 of Torreya grandis. NCBI lineage: Eukaryota > Viridiplantae > Streptophyta > Pinopsida > Cupressales > Taxaceae > Torreya > Torreya grandis. The sequence continues at coordinate 2,595,286 of JARHVA010002021.1, forward strand.
TCCATCAAAACTAAATCTTGCATATCTATCTCATTTGATAAATGATAGGTATGCACAATTTGTTTCAATTCAAATAAATGATAAATAAGTTTATGCACAATCAGATATTGGTGCTTCACTTTCATTCTGGAAAACAACTATTCTAGATAATTGGGAAGAATTAGATGAACAACATAATTAAAAATATTTAGATATTCAATGGAATGGATTTATTTTCTACAAATACAAACATCAAGAACCTATGGAGATACAAGGAATAATTTTTTACTGTGACTTATTTTCTCATGATAAATTGATAGTAGATTGTCTATAATGAGGAGCCTTTATTGATAGATATTTTTCATATGTAATTACTCCTAAAAGTGTCCTATTTACTATTAATGGAGAAATAATTATAGATCTCAAGTTATTCTATGCTATAGAACAATATCGTAGTAGCACAAATCTTAGCCAAGAATGAAATAATCTTATCCTAAATGAAATAGAAAAAATAGGACAAAAAATAAAAGATATGTATTCCAATGGTCCTCAGAAATTATGGAACAAATCTATGCATATTATGGAAAACAACTTGGTAGAAGGAAAATAGATGAAGATAGGAAATAAAATTCCTATCCCTGCACAAGACTATCAAATATGGAAAAAACTATTAAAGAATTACTTGATGTTAGTTTGATTGAACATAGTAAATCTCCTTATTGATATGCATTTATGGTAAATAAACACTCAAAAAAGAAGAGGGGAAAAATATAATGGTAATCAATTATAATCCATTAAATTCCATTACTCTTCCATATCCTTATCCTATCCCTGATAAGTCTTATTTGTTACAAAAAGTTGCAAATTGTAAATTTTTTTCTCAATTTGAATGTAAATCATGATTTTATCATATTAGAGTAAAAGAGGAAGATCATCCAAAGACAATAGTCAATTATCAATTTGGCCATTTATAATGGAAGTTGATGCCTTTTGGTTTGATGAATTCACCTGCCTATTTTTAGAGCTTCATGGACAAAATCTTCACAAGTATGATAGACTTTCTTTGTGTATATATAGATGACATACTAATTTTTAGTCATTGATTAGAGAATAATTTGCAACATCTCAATAAATTCTAACATTACTTTAAATATTTTTATTGTATTTTATGAAACAAAATTGTAGCTTTGTTAAATAGATTGTAAATTTATTGGTATTGATGTCAAGAATAGTAAGATTAAAGTGCAAACCCATATCAAGGATAAAATCCTAGAATTCCCTGATAACTTATATAAGAAACAATTGAAAGCATTTATATGAATTCTCAATTATCTACATATTTTTTATGAAGATAATGGATTTGATAGGCATTGTTTAAAATAATTGATAAAAAATTATAGAAAGTATAATTAGACTGATGAACATAGTAGAGCAGTCTAGGCTATTAAATAGAAAATAAGAAATATTCTAGAGCTCCATATCCCTCAGACAGAAGATCATGTATTATACATAGATGCCTCAGATGTAACTTAGGGAGAAATCCTATATTTTGTAGAAAATGTAATATAATATGTCTATGAGTACATAATTTGAGTATTTTTAGATGATATGAAAAAATGGATTTCTTTTGATAAGGATATTTATGTAGTTAAGAATTGCCTCAACAATTTTGTATTAAAATTGATGCATGTGTCACACTTTATGATTAGAACATATTGTAATAGATTCTTGACTTTAAAAGAAAAGGATCATGAAAGGAAATATGGTCAAGGTAAATAAGTTATTTGGTAAGACTATCTCAATCATTTCAATTATACTAGTAAGCATATTTTTAGTCAAGAAAATACAGTTGTAAATTGGCTTAGTAGAAATCCTTCTCTATCTTTCATGGATCAACCTTAAATACACTAAAGACCTTAGTTTACAATTTAAAAAATTAAGTGTACAAGGTTTGATGATCTATCCATTCCTATCCAAATAGAAATATTTAGGTATGGAGTCATTGAAAGATATCATAGCATATCTAGGCATGTACAACAAGAAATAATAGCCTCTGAAGCATGTAGTATTGAATCATTTGGCTTGCATGAATATTTGATAATTAAAAGGTTGAATACTAAATTATCATGATAAAAAAATTTAGATATTATTTACAGGCCTAATTATCAGTAGAGCATTAAAATTATATAACAACTACATGATCATTTAATTAAGTTCATGATATTATGTGGACCTCTTATACTATGAGTGTATAAACCTCATCCACTAGAAAGATTAGTTACATCCACTATTATTAACAAAATATTAACATGGGATTTTGAAATACATATGTGTATGAATTCCCATAGTACTCTTCATACTCCATTTTAGGAATTACAATTCTTTTTCCATATAACATGAAATTTTAGGCCTATGATGATAGAAGACATTATGTGCCATGCTGAAATATTCTTGTTTAAAGGACAAGGGTTGAATTAGTGGGACCATAGAAGTTCATCCTCAGTTAAAGATGATTGAAGACTAGCACCTAGCCTTCAACATCTTTATCTTATCTTCTCAACATTGAAGTCTTCTTACTGTGCATCTACTTTATTAATACACCTTAATTAATGTCAATATATTGTACATTATTCTAAAAAAGTAAGTAGTTTTACAACTATAAATCTAGGGATGTGATAGATAATGTCAGTAAAATATTCTAATAATCCTCACTCTTTATGATATAAATAAAGGGTTGTATAAGCATAGTGGGCATTATTAGATATTAGAGAGTCTTAGTAGAGTCTATAGAAAAGTATGCTCTTCACTTGCCTTTAGGATCATATGAATAAAAAATTATTCAAAATTCTTCTATAAAATATATTATATTATTTTCTATTTTCATAATATCAAAGTTATAGCCATTCGGCCATCATCCTCTATCGCTATTTGATTTAAATACATACCAAGATCTTGATGATGTCTATCTTTTTGGTATCAAAGCCCCATAGTCATAAAATCACATAGAAGTAGATCTTACCTGATCTAGGATTTTGTATTCATTTTATAAGCATGTAATATGTCTATTGCCTTATAGTTGTCTAATTCCTATCTAAAGATCATAAAATGCATTGTATTTGTAAGTTTTGAAAATGTGTTACTATGCTCAATAGTTTGTGGATACCCAGACACTCTCACAGTCCCAAGAAGTTATTAATAAAGAATGGAAAAATTATCTCATGTTGTAGATGAAGAAAGATTCAAGATTTTTAATGAGGTATAATTTCAAGGATTGGCACTAGCTCCTTAGTTTCCACCATCTACTCAGCCTCACGGTGATATATTAGTTAAGTCTTAAATAAAAGAGATGTAGTTAGGCATAGTTTCAAGGTAAGATTTAGTTATAGTAAACCCTCCACAAGTCTCACTAAAATTTGACAAGGAATCTAGAACTATGAAAAGGGTAACCAAAAGGAAAATGACTCATCCAGATCAGTCAGTTGTATGTGAGTCTAAATAAACCATGTTTACGCTCACCAAGAAGAATAAGGTTAAACATGGACAGAAAAATTAATATGCAGAAGACCCCCACATAGTGTTAAAGGCATATGGTGATGTGGCCACAAAATTGGTGAAAGAGATACAATAAAGGATAACTAAGTTATAACAAAAAAATAAATCCACCTTACCATAAAAAATTATCACCAAAGTAGAATGGGAAGTTAAGGCTATGTTTGATTATATAAATACTTTATCTCAATACAAATAAAAAAGAGAAGAGGTTTATAACAAAATTATTAAGGTAAAGAATACCTATGGGAATTATGATAACAAAGGGATCAACTTGGTTAAGTCGATTAGGTTGAATAAATTTGAAGAACTAAACATGGTACCCTTAGAAGATTTGAGCATTGCTCAATCTTACATCATTAGAATGAGATAAGACTTAAATCAATGGATTGATGATATGAGATCCTTGGGCTAGTATCTTACTCAACAAGGTGATACAATATAACTCTACTCAAAGAGGCTAAAATCACACACCTTGAAAATAGAGATGGTACCATCATCAACAAGGATGATTTCAAAGTATAAATCCATAATTTCATTATCAATTTTAGGAAATAGGCTCTAGCTCAAGGATTAATATTTGGACAAGATATGGTAGACTTGAAAGCATTATCTAATCAAATAATATAGAAGGTAGTAGTAATCAATGAAGCCATAGTACCTCTATTAACTAAACATAATGTAATGTTAGATTTCATTGTCAAACTACTAAAGGAACCCATCATAGACCTAAAATTTATTGACAAAGATAATAAGAAGTGCTCTAGGGCATGGAAGGAATAATTATAAGCTAAAAAATAGGTGGATAACCAACCATAGAATGTCACCATAGGATCTTCTTCATATTTATCCCTTTTAGGAATTTCTTCTTCTTCAGCTACACTAGGAACTATTTCCTCTTCAAACACTTTGATTTCACTTTCCTCTTTTAATACATTGGGATCTCCATCATCATCAATAGTAACAAGATTCCAATTTGGCACCTCAAGATCAAAATAGCCATTTGTCAAGCTATTTATTTGATAAATTTCATATTCTTATTCCAATCAATATGTTGTAATAAGATTCCCTCTTTGAATATGGAATATTTTTTGTTTCTAGAACATTAAGAACTTTTATCTAGTGACAACTATCATGTATCTATTTATTTTATAACTGATGCAACTATCTCATAAATTAATGCAAATAGAAATAAGAATTCTAGGAATTTGTTCATTATTTCATTGATTTCCATATGTTCTTGTTTCTCAAGCTTTGTAAATGAAATATGGTTTTAGTCTCTAATGGTTAAAATTGATAATAGTGCTTCTAATGCATCTTGTTAGTTTTTTCTTTCTGCAATTATAGTACAAATTTTCTATGTTTACTTTATTTATCTTATACTCTACAAACATATGTGCATAAGTAAATTTATTATAGGTATCCAATTTTTATGACATAATTCTTAGATATGTGCATTTTATTCACCCTAAATTCAACATTGAATTTATGGCATTTTGAGTCTAGCACTAGAATTTAATGAATGATAGTTTTATCTTCACCATCATTAGAAAGAACCAAAGGAAACCTATTGGTCTTTGTTATTACAAGGAAAATATTCTTTTCTACTCAACCCTTATTTATCTTTTTGAATTTTTTGCCATGAATCACCTTATTTTACTACTCACTATAGATATTCATCTGCTTTTTGGAGTTTGGGTAATAGTTGGTAAAAATATAAAGAAATTTTCACCATAACAACAAAAGAAAATATCAAATAGATTGTGTCACTACAAATTTATTATTGTCCCTATAATTGGGTATACTTGTAGGCTAAATGTGGTAGTTATATAATCATTCCATCAAAATATAATTAATCCATAAGGTCTTCTAGGACCTACAGAACAAACTAAGATATATTACTCTAATATTAGCATTACAACATCAACACAAATACACATCAACATGTCCCACATAAACCTCTTCTTATATCACTTATTCAATAAGGCTCTATTGACATCCATTTGATGAACCTTACATTTGTGTTGAGTAGCAAAAGATATGATTTTATTCGCCATTTCTATCCTTGTTGCAAGTGAAAACATCGCATTGTAATCACATATGGGCCTTTGTTTTTAACCCTTCACCACTAGTCTTGCTTTATGCCTCTCTATCTTGCATTCAAGAGTGGTTTTTATCTTATACACCAACTTGAATCTTACTACCTCTTTTCCTTTGGGAAGGTTAACTAACTCACAAGTCTAATTTCTCTCTATGGTATAAAAAATAGAATGTATAGACATAGGTGGATAGCAACCAAAAACACTAAGTAAAACAAAAGATAGAGACTACGGGAATAATCTAGACAAAAAAATAGTGATGGAAATCTAATAAATAAACATGAAATAAGATATTAAATATGGGAGGGAAAATTTATAGCAATAAAAAACATAATTTGCATATATTAAATTCACCTAAAATACTATTACAACTTTTTTATAATGCATAAAGTTGTATAGTTACAACTATTCACACGACTCATAAAAGACATCAATCTATAGATTAATAGCCTAGGTAGATAATTCTAAGTATAAAGAGAATTTAGACATAAATGGGTCCTTATGAGGTTATAATATGGTCCTTTTTGTTGGTTTGGGTGATTATCTATAATTTTTTAGATTTGAAACTATTAAATATATTGGTTACTAAGATTCTTTGATTATATTTACTAGAAAATGTCAGCTTTACCCTCACATTCAACGTTTGAGTCCTTATTGGTTTTACACACACAAGGAAATAATTAATAATTAATAATAATATCCACTAAAAAATCCTAATCTCTACCATTTCATAACAAAACTCTAGGTAGACTATCTAAATCTTAGAGATTTCATAACATAAAGCGGTAAACAATGAATAAAAAGGATAAATCAAGTCAAAAAAATCACACATTTTAGATAGAGAAAAATATAAATTAAATAATATTTAAAGACTAAATACTTGAAAATAAGGATCTATAAAAATGATAGTAACAAATATGGTCAACACTTTGGACACTCTACAACTTGCTATTTTTTTATTTATTAGAACTCTATTGTTTATGTTCAAAAAAATCTAGGAATATGTATCTAGTCATACATGTTTAGGAGTTTTTTTCTTCTTAAAAATGTGTTGAAATTATACAAACCCCATTTTGAAAATTAAATTTGAATTTCAAATTCGTTGGGGACTCCCACCTCTTTCTAAATGCAAATGCACCTCTAGAATTGTCAAGTCGAATTGAAGGAATGTGATATATTTAATATATGAAAATGATATTTACATATGTTATATTGAAATATATATATATATATATATAATGCATTTTTAATAATATTACAATATTATATATAGTTTATATAATATAAATTTAAGTATTATTATACTGTAATATATAATATATAATTATATTGATTTATAAACTATATTAACATATATATTATATAATATAATAATAATAAAAAAATATATTATAATATATATATATAATACTAATTACTTGAATACACACACATATACACATTCATTCACATACACACACTCATACATACATATACATATAGATATAGATATATACGTAATATATGTATTGGTAAGAGGGGTTATGTAAAGTGAAAGAGTGTAAATTTACATTTAAACCTAGCTATTCCAAACCCATGACAATATCAAAATAAGTTCATTTAAGGTGATTATGGGTACATACTGATTAGGATTTAAATCAACATGTAATTATTTAGTCTATGATGGATTACATTCTTCATGTAAAGAGATAGCCTCTTAACATGTTGTCTCTATGTCAAAATTACAACTCCCTTGGTTTCAATTAGGGGGCATCCGTACTCATTAGATAAGGAAATCAACATGGATGATCATGTTTTATCTTTGTGATTACAACAGAGAAATTACTTTTGTTATAATGGCACTAGAAAAATTAAAAGTGACCAAGAGGAATTTTGGGTTTAAAAATTGGATAAAAAAATTAAAGTGGGCATATATGTTTCAAAGACACCATTTGTTCCATGTATGCCTACTATGTCTAGTGTTGATGAAATCTCAAGTATAACAACACCGCTTATTTCTCCTAAAGATACTATTAATGTTACATCTTCAAAAATTGTGGATAAAAATCCACTTAATATTATGCAAGATCCTCTTTTGAAATCATTACCATCCATTCCAAAGTTCCATGATGATAATTTTACTTCTATTTCCATATTTTAACTTCTATATTTTTCATTGTATGGTTTTGTAGTGGATTATTAAACATTTTATAATTTTTATAATCCCAGTTATGTGATCCAAAACCCATGGTAGGAGACCCATCAAGTGTAATTTTTTGGGACTCATATAAGTCCTAAAGATTATATCTCAAAGAAAAACATCTGTGAGTAGAATACCTAGGGACCTGGTGGAAATCACAATATGCATTCTCATCATATCTCCATGGAAGAGGTTTATTCATATCAACCTCTATAGGTGCAGGGATATATATGAGTTGAAACTTAGCCAAATTATCAATAAGAAGTACCAGAGGCTTTGTGAATCTAGTATTTCTTTTACATGGTGCATTCTATATTACATCTTGTTGTGGCATTACCATGTTTATTATTTTATTGGTATAACATTTTGTTTCATTCATATTGAATTTATAAGATGGGTTAATCTTATTTTTTGTATTAGATGAGGCCAATGTACTATTCCCATAATTTAGCTTATTTAATGCAAGAAATTTCTTTTCTCAATGATGCTCAGGGTCACCCTTCATGTTTTTCGTAAGTATGAAATTTTAGTGCCAAAAAGTGTGGTGGTAAGGGTTGAAATTGTACCTCTAATAAAAGAGGGTTATGTAATAAATATTGTGAATCAAGCACATTAGAGCCTTTTAGGTGTTCTTGTCAATGAGAGAATGTATATTCCTCTAATGATTTAATCATTTGTAATAAGGATTGTGAAAAATCCATACCCTGATTCAAAGTATTCATTGAAGTTGAAATCAATGGGCATGAACATGTATTCCCACTTGATTTATGCTCAATGTTTGATGTGATTAATGGATAAAGTCTAAAGTGAAAGAGTGTAAATTCATAGTTAAACCCAGTTATTTTAAACCCATGACAATGTCAAAATAAATTCATCTAAGGTAATTATGGGTGTAGATCAATCAGGATCTGAATCACCATGTAATGTTTTAGTCTAAAATGTCTTGAATTCTTTTTTTAAAGAGATATCATCTTATCATGTAATATCTACATCAAAAATACAACTCCTTTGGTTTCAATTAGGGGGCATTTATATTCACTAGATAAGGAGCTCAACTATGGTTGATCACATTTTCTCTTGGTGATTTCAATGGAGAAATTACTTTTGTTACAATGGCACTAAAAAATTTAAAAGTGACCAAAAGGAATTTTGGGTTTAGAAATTAGATGAAAAATTGAAGTGGACATATATATTCCAAAGACACCATCTATTCCATGTATGCCTACTATATCTAATGATGATGCATTCTCAAGTATACCACCTCAACTTGTTTCTCCTAAAGATACTATTAATATTACATCTTCAAAAAATGTGGATGAAACTCCACTTAATATTATGTAAGAGCCTATTTCTAGATCATTACCATCATTTCTAAAGTTTCATAATGATAATTTTCTTCTATTTTCATATTTGAACTTCTTTAATTTTAATTATATGGTCTTGTAATGAATTATTGAACATTTTGTAAATCTTATGATCCCATGTATGTGATCAAAAACACATTTTAGGAGACCCATCAAGTGTAATTTGTTGGAAATCATATAAGTCTTGAAGCTTATATCTTAAGGAAAAACATTTGGTAGTAGAATGCCTATGGCCCTAGTGGAAATCACAATATGCATTCTCATCATATCCCTATGAAAGAATTTTAATCATATCAACCTCTATAGGTGTAGGGATAAATATGAGGTGACACTTAACTAACTTATTAATAAGAATCACCAAAGGATTTATGGATTTAGTAAATTTTTTGCATGGTATATACTATAATACAAATCATGGCAATATCATGTTCATTGTTTGATTGGTATCATATTTTGGTTCATTCAAAATAACTTTGTAAGATGGATTGATATTAAATTTTTTATTGTATGAGGCTAATGTAGTGGCCCCATTATTTATCATGTTTAATGTAAGGAGTTGCATTTGTCAATCATGATTAGGGTCACCTTCATGTTTCTCATAAGTAGAAAATTTTAGTGCCACAAAGTTTGGTGGAAAGGGTTAAAATGATATCTCTAATGGAACAAGGTTGTGTAAGACATATTGTTAATCAAGCACATTACATGCCTTTTAGGTTTTCTTCTCAAAGAGAGAATTTTTTTTCTCCAATGATTTACTCATTTGTAATGAGGATTGTCAAAAAGGCCCACCTTGGTTCAACATATTCATTGAAGTTGACATCAAAGGGGATGAATATTTATTCCCACTCAATGTATACTCAATGTTTTATGTTATTAAATGACAAAATATAAATCAAAAGAGTGTAAATTGATAGTTAAATTTAGTTATTCTAAACCCATGACAATATCAAAATAAGTTCATCTAAGGTAATTATGGGCATAGACTGATTAGGTTCTGAACCGCCATGAAATGCTTTAGTCTATGATGGCTTGAATTCTTCATGTAAATATATAGCCTCTTAACATGTAATCTCTACATTAAACTATAATTTCCTTGGTTTTGATCAAAGGACATATTTATTCACTAGATAAGGAGCTCAAATATGAATGAACCTGTTTTATCTTGGTGATTACAATCAATAAATTATTTTTATTACAATGTCACTAAAAAAATTAAAAGTGACCAAGAGGAATTTTGGGTTTAGAAATTGGATAAAAAATTGAAGTGGACATTTATGTTCCAAATACACCATATATATTATGTATGCCTACTATGCCTAGAGATGATGCATTCTCAATCATACCACCATCACTTATTTCTTGTAAAGATACTATTAATGTCACATATTAAAAAAATGTGGATTAAAATCCAATTAATATTATGAAAGAGCCTATTTTTAAATCATTACCATCCATTCCAAAGTTCCATGATGATAACTTTACTTTTATCTCCATATTTGAACATATATGATTATCATTATATGGTCTTAAACCTGATTATTGAAAATTTTATAATTCTTATGATCCCATGTAAGTAATTCAAATCCCATGGTAGGAGAGCCATTATGTGTAATTTATTAGGACTCGTATAAGTCATGAATCATATATATCAATGAAAAATATCTATTAGTAGAATGCATATTGACCTATTGGAAATCACAATATGTATTCTCATCATATCCCTATGGAAGAGGTCTAGTCATATCAACCTCTATAGGTTTAAGGAGAGATATAAGTTGACACTCAACCAAATTCTTAATAAGAAGCACCAGAGGCTTTATGATTATAGTAATTTTTTTATGTGGTGTAATCTGTCATACTGATTCCTATGGTACTACCATGTTCATTGTTTTATTGGTATACCATTTTTTTCATTTAGATTAATATTTTAAGATGTCTTGATATTAAATTTTGTATTGGATGAGGCAAATGTAGTGGCCCCATACTTTAGCTTATTTAATGGAAGGATTTTCATTTCTTGATCATGATCAGGGTCACCCTTCAAGTTTCTCATAAGTAGGAAATTTTAGTGCCACAAAGTGTGGTGTCAAGGTTTGAAATGATACCTCTAATGTAATAGGTTTATGCAAGACATATTCTGAATCAATCACATTGGATTCCTTATAGGTGTTCTTCTCAATGATTCCTCTAATGATAAAATCATTTGTAATGTCAATTGTGTAAAAGTCCCATCTTGGTTCAAAGTATTCATTGAATTTGACATCAAGGGGGATGAATATGTATTACTAATTAATGTATGCTCAATGTGTGATGTGATTAATAGATAGAGTGTAAAGCAAAAAAGTGTAAATTTATAGTTAAACCTATTTATTACAAACCCATGATAATGTCAAAATAAGTTAATCCAAGGTAATTATAGGTTTAAATCAATTGTGATCTGAATCACCATACAATGCTTTAGTCTCTGATGGATTTTATTCTTCATGTAAATAGATTACCTCTTATCATGTAATATATATGTTAAAACCATAAATCCTTTGGTTTTGATCAAGGGGCATCTGTATTCATTGGATAAGGATCTCAATAGTGGTTTATCATGTTTTATCCTGGTAATTGCAATGGAGAAATTGATTTTGTTATAATGGTACTAAAAAATTAAAAGTGACCAAGATTAATTTTGGATTTATAAATTATATAAAAAATTGAAGTGGACATATATGTTCTAAAGACACCATCTATTCCATGTATGCCTACTATTCCTAGTGATGATTAATTCTCAAGTATACCACCACCACTTGTTTCTCCTAAAGATATTATTAATGTTATATTTTAAAAAAGTGTGTATGAAACTCCACTTAATATTATGCAAGATCCTATTTATAAATTGTTACCATCATTTCCATAGTTTTGTGATGATAATTTTATTTCTATTTCCATATTTTTTATTCTATAATTTTCATTGTATGGTCTTATAGTGTATTATTGAACAATTTTTAATTCTTATGATCCCTTAGATGTGATCCAAAACCCATGGTAGGAGATCCATCAAGTGTAATTTATTGGGACTCATATAAGTCTTGAAGCTTATATCTAAGTGAAAATCATCTGTTAGTAGAATGCCTATGGCCCTAGTGGAAAATAAAGTATGCATTTTTATCATATGCCTATGGAAAAGGTTTACTCATATCAACATATATAAGTCTAGGGAAAGATATGAGTTGACAATCACCTAACTTCTTGATAAGAAGAACCAGAGACTTTATGAATCTAGTAATTATTTTGTGTGGTGTATTCTATCATACAACTCATTGTGGGACTACCATGTTCATTTTTTGATTGGTATCACATTTTTTGTCATTCAAACTAAATTTTTAAGATGGATTGATCTTAAAATTTATATTAGATGAGGCCAATGTAGTGGACCCATACTTTAGCTTGTTTAATGTAAGGAGTTTCATTTCTCGGTAATACTCAGGGTCATCCTTCATACTTATAATAAGTAGGAAATTTCAATACCACAAGTGTGGTGAAAAGGGTCTAACTGATACATATAATGAAATAAATTTATGAAATAAACATTGTGAATCAAGCACATTGTATTCCTTTTAGGTGTTCTTATCAATGAGAATTGTTTTCTACAATGATTTAATCATTTGTAATTAAGATTGTCAAAAAAACCCACCTTGGTTCAAAGTATTCATTGAAGTTGACATCAAGGGGGATGAATATGTATTCCCACATAATGTAATCTCAATGTTTGATGTGATTAATAAATATATTTTAAATTGAAAGAGTTTAAATTGACAATTAAACCTAGTTATTTCAAACCCATGACAATGTCAAAATAAGTTCATATAAGATAACTATGGGTGTAGAATGATCACGATATGAATCACCATGTAATGATTTTTTATATGATGGATTGCATTATTCATGTAAAGAGATATCCTCTTATCATGTAATCTTTATGTTAACATTACAACTCCCTTGGTTTTAATTAGGGGGCATCTGTATATGCTAGATAGGGAGCTCAATTATGGTTGATCACATTTTTCCTTGGTGATTACAATGAAGAAATTACTTTTATTATAATGGAACTAAAATAATTTAAAGTGACCAAGAGGAATTTTGGTTTAGAAATTAGATAAAAAATTTAAGTGGACATATATGTTCCAAAGACACCATTTATTCTATGTATGTCTATTATGCCTAGTGATGATAAATTCTCAAGTATACCACCACCACTTATTTCTCATAAACATACTATTAATGTTACATATTTAAAAAATGTAGATGAAAATCCACTTAATATCATGCAAGATCTTATTTCTAAATCATTACCATCGGTTCCAAAGTTACATGATGATAATTTTATTTCTATTTCTATATTTGAATTTTTATAATTTTCATTGTATCGTCTTGTAGTGGATTGTTTAACATTTTCTAATTATTATGATCCCCTAGATATGATATAAAACCCAAGGTAGGAGACCCATCAAGTGTAATTTGTTGGGAATCATATAAGTTCTAAAGATTATATCTTAAGGAAAATCATTTTTTAGTAGAATGCTTATGGCCCTAGTGGAAATTACAATATGCATTCTCATCATATCCTCATGGAAGAGGTTTACTCATATCAACCTCTATAGGTGTAGGGAGTGATATGAGTTGAAACTCAGTCAAATTCTTAATAAGAAGCACTAAAGGTTTTATCAATATATTAATTTTTTTGCATGGTGCATTCTATAATACAACTCACTGTGGCACTGCCATGTTCATTATTTGATTGGTATCACATTTTGGTTCATTCAGATTAACTTTATAAGATGGATTGATATTAAATTTTATATTAGATGAGACCAATGTAGTGGTCCCATAATTTAAATTATTTAATTTGATGAGTTTCATTTCTTAGTCATGCTTAAGGTCACCCTTCATGTTTCTTATAAGTAGTAAATTTTAGTGTCATAAATCATGGTGGAAAGGGTTGAAATGATACCTCTTATGCAAGAGGGTTATTTAATACAAATTGTGAATCAATCAAATTGGATTCCTTTTAGGTGTTATTCTCAATGAGATAATTTTTTTCCTCTAATTATTTAATCATTTATAATGAGGATTGTGAAAAATCCCCACTTCGGTTCAAAGAATTTATTAAAGTTGACATCAAGGGTATTCCCACATGATGTATACTCAATGTTTGATGTGATTAATGGATAGATTTTAAATTGAAACTATAAATTGATAGTTAAACCTAGTTATTCCAAACCCATGATAATGTCAAAATAAGTTCATCTAAGCTAATTATGGGTGTAGATTGATTGGGATCTGAATCACCATTTAATGTTTTAGTCTATGATGTTTTAAATTCTTTATGTAAAGAGATATCCTATTAGCATGTAATATATATGTCAAAATTGTTACTCCCTTGGTTTTAATTAGGGGGCATTTATATTCACTAGATAAAGAGCTTAATTGTGGTTTATCACGTTTTGTCTTGGTGATTGCAATGGAGAAATTGCTTTTATCATAATGTCAATAAAAATTAAAAGTGACCAAGAGGAATTTTGGGTTTAGAAATTGGATAAACGTTTGAAGTGGACATATATGTTCCAAAGATACCATCTATTTCATGTATGTCTACTGTGCCTAGTGATGATGTATTCTCAAGTATACCACCACCACTTATTTCTCCTACATATACTATTAATGTTACATTTTATTAAAAAAATGGATACAAGTCCACTTAAAATTATTAAATATCCTATTTTTAAATAATTACCATACTTTCCAAAGTTTCATGATGACAATTTTATTTCTATTTTCATATTTAAATATCTATAATTTTCATTATATGGTCTTGTAGTGGATTGTTGAAAATTTTCTAATTCTTATGATCCCCTAGATATGTTCTAAAAACCATGCTATGAGATCCATAAAGTGTAATTTATTGGGAATCATACAAGTCCTGAAGCTTATATCTCAAGGAAAACCATCTTTCAGTAGAATGCTCATGGCCTTGGTGGAAATCATAATATGAATTCTCATCATATCCCCATGGAAGAGTTTACTCATATCAACATCTATAGGTGTAGGGAGAGATATGAGTTGACACTAAATAAACTTCTTAATAAGATGAAATAGAGGATTTATGAATCTATTAATTTTTTTTGCATGGTGCATTCTGTAATACAACTCAATATGGCACTACCATGTTCATTATTTGATTGGTATAAAATTTTGGGTCATTTGGATTAACTTTTTAAGATGGAATGATCTTAAATTTTTATTGGATGAGGCCAATGTAGTGGCCCCATACTTTAGATTTTTTAATGCAAGGAGTTTCATTTCTCAGTTATACTCAGGGTCACCCTTCGTGTTTCTCATAAGTAGTAAATTCCAATGTTAGAAAGTGTGGTGGTAAGGATTCAAATGATACCTGTAATACAAGAGGGTTATTAAAGATATATTATGAATCAAACATATTGGATTGATTTTAGGTGTTCTTCTCAATAAGATAACATTTTTCTTCTAATTATTTAATCATTTTTAATGAGGATTATGAAAAAACCCCACCTTAGTTCAAACTATTCATCGAAGTTGACATCAAGGGGGATGCATATGTATTCCCACTCATTATATGCTCAATATTTGATGTGATTAATGGACCTAAAAAAGGAATGCCATCTATATTGGTCTTTATCATATTGATATCTAACCATGTTAGATGTTTATTATGTTATAAGTGTTTAAATTAACTGATAGAGTCACAAGCATAAATTCAATAAAGGAAATTCACAATCATAGGTATTTAAATTGGTGAATTTTATCTCAAAGGTATTCTAAGGGGGCTAAAAATTAAGGATTCAAATCCCTATTAGATAATTTAATTATTTAAATTAACAAATATAAATAAACTTATTTAATAAGAATATTTATAATAAATGATAAAAATTTGTAATTATTTTTATTTTTAAAAACTATGTTTATTATTTATGTTTAAATCTTTGAATATTTTTACTAAATAATTTATGTTTAAATGTTTTTTCCAAAGTGGTTAGTTTTTACCTCATAAAATGAAACATTTTTTAAAGGAATGTTAATTTACTAAATTCATTATTCTTATTCAAGTGGTGATAAATATAAAAGTAAATCTATACTGATAAAGAGATTTAAACATAGTCACAATTCCATTGTAAATATTTTGACTATTTTCTACAAGTCTAAATATCTCTAAATTTAGATAAGGTTCTATCCTCAAACCATAGAAATAAGAAGAGTCCCTTTGACATTTACCAAAATAAACAATGCCAATTTTTGTATACAAGTCCACCTCTAGATCAATTTTAATGACTTGGCATGAATGCTCAGATTTGTTTATATATTCCACTTGAACTACAATCAAATTCTTAGAAACACATTTCTAACATAATATACTTTTTACTACTTCTTGTGCCCATGATATTGAATTAAATAACCACAAACCATTGTGGTAGTTATCTAGGTTTCATCCAATAATTCTTCAAAATGTAGATATCTAGCTATAGCTTATAAATATGAGTTGTTTTGTTTAACTAAGACTCAAAATAACAAAAAAATCTAGTTGGTTGTGTAGCATTGACTGATTAATTTTTTTAGTAAACCTCATCCATATGACTATAATATAATGAACTAATACATCACATAATATAATTATCATAGTGTCACTCCATTGTGCATCCATCTAATTTCCATGCCTCTTCATAAATGTGAATATAAGAGATTAACACACCTTTATTTTAATATGAAGTACAACATCATTGTTTATTTAAAATTATCATAGGAAGTCATTATTTGTGCATTTAAAATCTTACTGTAGCTACTCAATACTACCAAAACAAGCTATGGTGTACATATGTCCATAAAAATTATCCATAATCAAATAAATGCCAACCATATTATATATTATAAGTGACATAGTGAAATATAAATATTTAATGATGTGATCAACTTATTTTGATGACATGTGCCTTATGATCAAATAATTTGAGGATATAATTATATCTATGTGTAGAGTTTCAATAAAAATAATGAAATTCAAATAATAATATGTACAAAATAATTAAAACAAGGTCAAATGTATGTATGTATGTATGTATGTATGTATGTATGTATGTACATACATATATAATTCTTAAAGGAATATAAAATGTGAACATAATATAATTTCAAACCAATGCCATATAGTTTTACAATTCCAAATAGGCATAAATTTCCATATAGGTATACAATAAAATGTCATAAGACATATCGTAATCATCAAAAATCCTCCCTCTCTTTTCCTGGCTCATAGAAGGCTCTCCCTCAGACACCTTACTAGCATATGGATCTCACTCAGACACTTAATATTCCTTTAAGGTCTATCTATAGGTCCTCTTATGCTCATAACTCACATGTAGCTGAACCTATTCATATACATATATTGTCAAAAACTTTACATACTAGATAGAGTCATGGTCATGCAACTATGTTTAGAAGTTACTTTTAAAATGATACAAAAAAAATTTAAAGATTAATTTACCACAATCTAGTAGTCATCTTCAAATTTCCTCTGATGCTTAATAGGGTCAATGGCATGTTGTATCTAACAAGGATTTTGAAAGTTAAAAAAATACTAGGAATTGGTACCCTAGTCATGATAAGTTGGACCCTACACATGTATGTGTGTGTGTATATATATATATATATATATATATATATATATATATATACATATATGTGTATATATATATATATACATATATGTGTATATATATATGTATGTATATATATATATATAATAAAATTTCATAATTACCTCAAATTTATTTAAAATTAAACTCTTAAGTGCATATAAACATCTAAACCAACTGACTAGATATTATAAAAATAGAAAAGTTAAAAAATGAAATTATATTTTACCATGTGTCACCTTTGTTAATCAATTGGATAGGAGTATCAAATGTAGTTAAAAACTCCCACATGGATAATATAATCACATTAGTTGTTTGTATAAGTAATAATTAAATTTATTAAAATAAATACATATTTACACTTAAAAATTACAAGTTCTCACACCTTAGTAAGTTATTGCACAAATGAAATCACATTAGCAATGCATATGTCTACTCCTACCCATATAGATGGAGTAGTCTCAAATGAGGTCAACAATGAGATAAACAAAATATCATCATTAATCAAGAATATATATATATATATATATATATATATATATATATATATATAATTAAATGCATCTACATAAATGATAACTTATAACATTCAAAATTACCTATGTATATATAAACGTCAACCATGTAGTAGTAATATATGAGCTACAAGATGGTTCACAATATGGCTAGGAAAAATATGGTATTATCTGCTATTAAAACCTAAAAAATTACATATATATTATTATAATTTATAAGTAAAATAATTATTATCTTTTAAACACTATTTATAATTTAACAGGTCCAATAAAAAAAATTACATGTCAAATTTAAAAGATACTTGCAAAGGTGCACATGAGATTTCCAAACCAAATGTATGTTTCAAAAAATCATCAGTCAAACCCATATCATCTATCCAATTAGAAACACCGCCATAATTGGGCTAAATCAAATCCTTTTCCTCATCTAAAGTTCTAGTGCATATAACACCATAGGATATACATTAGTGTGGTTGACTAGCAACGTTATTTGGACCATCTCCATGACCACTTTCATAAGCATCAGTATGGGAAAATTTGTTCGTATGTTATTCAAGGGTGTCAGTAAGTGCCTTAAGTGCATGTAAATTGTCAATCTCTACAACATCCTTCACCATAGAGGGGATTATCTCAAGATAAAGTATTTATTATATAGATACTCTCACAAGTTGATTAGGCACATGATATGCACCCAACCTATCATGTCAAAATCCTTTTTATTGGCCCTAAAATTCTTAATAATAAATTTAATAAAGAATTTGATTCAGGATAAAATTGCAATAAACTTTCTTAAAAAATATGAAGGAACATCATTGTTGTTATAAGGTGGGACATCAACATTAATCTACCATTAGTCCCAAAAATTCTTTCTCATCAAATTATGGTAGTAGTGGATTGATAAATATTTGAATTACACTAGAAGTGGCACATTGATTTTTGGATTAGTGAATAATGAGCAATTTTTTTTTTAATCTTTTTTGTTTTTTATCTCTCAAACCAACCAATTAACAATTTTTTATCATAGCAGGAATTACATCTCTCTATAATATTCCCATCTATCAATTTGACATGTTACCAAATCAAATTCACCTATTAATAATTCTAATTTATTTTCCAAAGAAGTATGATAGGGGTTAGCTAAATGAGGATCCCTCATTAGCCTAATTAATTATTCAATATCTATTTTTTATATTATATGTGTGACCAAAGCCTCATGATTACATGGGGGTTCTTATGAAATTATAGGAGGGTTAAAAGTTTTTATGATTTTTTATCTTCATCTTCACTTCCCACATTTTATTTAATGATACTCAACGATTTAGAAGTTGTTATTTTTAGTCTTAGTAAAATAAAACAACTCACATTTACACAACATAATTAGAGATTTAAAATTTCAAGAATTCTTGGATGAAACTAAGATACTCAAGAAAATAAAATAATATAGTATTTCTGCTCAGAAATAAGAAAACAACAAAGAAAGAGAATAGATTTCCCTTATTAAAATTGGTTGTTCATCCCATACTGAAATAACAAATTGAGAATATGAAATAAAGAGTTTATAACATATATATAAATTAAAAAAAATATTTGACTTTATTTACATGAATACATGCATATTATTATTCATTACAAAGTATAAAAATAGTTTATAAAAGTAAATAAAATCTCATGTAATCTAATTGCATGGCAGTCTAAAAATAAAGATAAAAATCATGCATGAAAATGGTCGATCAGTTTATCATGCACTCCCTTGAAAAATTTAATTAGATTTTGGGGCTTATATAAAATTAAAACCTAAATTTAAAAATATGATAAATCAAAAATTCAAATTAATAATGCCTTTTTATATATATTGAAATAACATGAACAAAGTCTATTATACATCTGTCACTACAAATCACCAAATAATTGCCAATAAGGTTATGGTATACCGTAAAAAAATAACCAATATTATTAAATTATTACAATATAAAACCTCCATTCTCTTCTATAGAAATTGAAAATCCATTCTCCATTTCACTTTGTAACACTTTCATCTACAAAAAGATCTGCCAAGAAACACATCTCATAGTGACTCTAACTTTTAAGTTAGTAAGCAATCTGGTCTTAAACTAAAAAACTTCCAAATTCCTTTGTTTTAAAATTAACCAAAGGATTTAATTTGAGAAATAAACTCACCATTAATAATATACAACATAATTCATTGGTGCTAAAATAGTTTTATCTTAATTTTAATTAGTTGAATAAAAAAATTATGCAAGACTAGCTTGAATTCTAGCTCCAAATACGTCATAGTTAATTGAAATTTGATTATCATTTTATTGTTGAATATTTTGTATAATTTATAGATAGTATGTATAATATTTATAATATGTAAGAAAACATGTAAATATACTCACACTCATCATCATCACATGTCTAGTCATGATCCCCTTTATTAAATATCAAATTGGACCAAATATTTTTTGAAACATAAACCTTTAATAGCATGTAAAGATTAATCAATAAAATATAAAAAAATTAATCACTTGCATTACTTGAAAACCATAAAAATAAATCAATTTAATAATGATAACCAAGTTGCATTAAATTATGAATTTTAGTATGAATAAATTTCAGCTAATCAAATATGTTTATGATTGACAACTGGCACATTATAGGCCACTTAGTCTAAATACATAAAATAAATATATTTTTTTAAATATTAAAGACCCTTTGGTAATGTCCATATACAAAAATCTACCAAATCAATCTTAGACTCTTCACATGAGGTAAAAACAAGTAGCACTGTATACCTATACACATGACATCACAGAGTAGTTTAACTCTATTCACGCACATAGATTTAAATTGAAAACTCAAGATACTATGAAAATGATAGGATTAGATCATTTTTAAACCAATAAAAAAATATGTTTTAAATTTTCATCGGATGCTTAGTTCCAACTATCACACATCTATAATAAATATCTCAATAATATAAATTATAGTGTAAAGCATCACAAGGAGCTTGGGTAACATCATGCATTGCTATGATACCTAGTATGGGTAGGACTGGTGTGCCATCAAACATGCTCAAGGCTTTATTTACTACTAACTATCCTATGCCAAGTGTCATTTTCAACTCTAAATTCAATGCTTCATGATACATGATTTCAACTCCTTCATTATACATATAAAGTAAGTAGGAAATGAATTGTTTTTGGCTCATCAAAGTTCTTACAATTAAAATAAATAAACAAACTATCAAGTCAAAAAAAAAAAATATACAATCTTTCAAGGTATGCATGGAGCATAAATTTATAATTATAATATATTTTATGGATATAATTTAATGAAACATTAGTGAGGTTAAAAATTTTGTACTTGTAAATTTCATGTACTGATCCCGTCATGTTAAAATTTAAGTAATTTGAAATGGAAAGTCACAAATAGGTGAAAAATTAAATATACTAAGAAGATAAGTAGTATGCATTAATTCCTACTAAACATTAATGTTTGATATATTTGGTCATCGAAGTGATATACCTCAATCCCTAAACTGACATGTTTTTTAGAGATAATATTATATTTTTTGAAAATATATGTAATGATTTCCTATAATATAATATAATATATTTTATTCTATTTTTTATTTGATATGGTAAAATCTAGATTTTACAAGGACTTGAAACCACAAGAGTGTATTATAAAAGTTTAAATAGGCCAACCAAATTTGAGAGAACAAAAATAGAAAACCAGTACTTAAAACTAAAGCATAAAGCAAAAAACTATAACAAACTAAGAGGAAGGTCCCTCCTGAGGATCATTATAAATAGTAGTGTCCTTCATTGGGATGGTAGGTTTCTCTTTTGATAGTTTGGCCTGAGTACGGTTCTTGGGGCCTTCTACCGATTCCTTAGGGAAGATTATTCTAGGTCACTTCCTTCCTGTTACCTACAAAGGAGTCTATTTATGGGGGGACCCTCCTAAGGGAACCCAGGGGTAATTTTAATACCTTGGGATATTTCATAACAAAGGATTGGGGGGCCTGAGTAGAGTGGACAAAGGTCTAGATAGTAGCCTCAACCACCTTGTGAAGTTCATTCCAATCTTGGATAAGTTTAGTCAGGCCAAACCCCACCTATTATATCCTTTATTTGAAATTTTCTAGAAAATTTTTGTTCTTTTATAACTCCTCTATTACTATGGCCTTACCTTTCTAAGCTAAATTTGTAGGTGTCTCAATTTCAATCAGTTTACACTTAGGGATAAATAGTAGTTTGAGAGGGAGGTTGTTAGGGGGGGACTGAGATAAACTATTTTGGGGTGGAGAGTTCAAAGGGTAGGTAGGATCCATCAGTAGGGTCCTCCATCAATGATTCCTCCTCATAAGAGGATCCCCTAGGGGGGCCTTCTAACCTAAAAGGGCCTAATCATGTTTAATAAGTAGAATTATTAGACATCGATGGAGAATGGGATATATATTTTATAATATTATACACATTGAAAATAATATATAATACTAAGTATATTGAAATAATATAATATTATGGTACTATACTTTGAGATAATATAATTATTATATTTTCAATATAATATAATAATTTTATAATAATATAATAATAATATTTGTATATAATATTGTTTTTATACTATTAACAATATATAAATTCTTTGAAATATATTATATTGAAATATATAATATATAATATTAATTTATAAACTATATTAACATATATAGTTAATATGATATAATAATATTTATTAATATTAAACTATATAATTTATATAATATTATATAGTTAATGATTAATATATAAAAATATTATATGATATTTATATAATAACTAATATTATCTCTTTGTGTGTGTCTGTGCGTGTACGCTGAGAGCACGCGCACACGCGTGTTTGTGTGTGTGTGTGTATTGGTAAGAGGGGTTATGTGAACTGAAAGAGTGTAAATCGATAGTTAAACCTAGTTACTCTAAACCCATGATAATTTCAAAATAAGTTCATCTAAATTAATTATGGGCACAAACTTATTGAGGTTTAAATCACCATGCAATGCTTTAGTATACAATGGATTGCATTCTTTGTATGAAGAGATATCCTCTTAGTACAATATCTACATCAAAACTATAAATCCTTTGGTTTCAATCAGGGAGCATCTATACTCACTAGATAAGGAACTTAAATGTAGGTGATTAGGTTTTGCCTTAGTGATTGTAATGGAAAATTACTTTTTTTACAATGATGCTACAAAAATTAGAAGTGATCAAGATGAATTTAGGGTTTAAAAATATGATAAAATTTTGAAGTGGACATATGTGTTTAAAAGACACCATATATTCCATGTACGCCTACTATTACACCAACACCACTTATTTCTCTTAATAATACTTTTAATTTTACATCTTCAAAAAATGTGGATGAAACCCCACTTATTAAGCAAGAGCCTATTATTTATAAATCATTACCATTAGTTCTAAAATTCCATGGTGATAATTTTAATTCTATTTCCATATTTGATCTTATATAATTTTCATTGTATAATCTTGTAGTTTATTATTAAATATTTTCTAATTTTTATGATCCCCCACATGTGATCCAAAACCCATGGTAGGAGACCCATCAAGTGTAATTTTTTGGGACTTGTATAAGTCTTGAATCTTATATCTCAAGTAAAATCATTTGTTAGTAGAATGCATATGGCCCTAGTGAAAATCAAAATATGTATTCTCATCATATCCCCATGGAAGAGGTTTACTCATATTAACCTCTATAGGTGTAGGGAGAGATATGTGTTGACACTCAACTAGCTTCATAATAAAAAACACTAGAGGATTTGTGAATCTTGTATTTTTTGTGTAGTGTATTCTATAATATAGCTCATTGTGGCACTGCCATGTTAAATATTTAATTGGTATCACATTTTGGTCATTAAAATTAACTTTGTATTATGTATTGAACTTAAATTTTGAATTAGATGAGGCCAATGTAGTGGTCCCAAACTTTATATTTTTTAATGCAAGGAGTTTCATTTCTTGGTCATGCTCAGGGTTAACCTTGTTTCTCATAAGAAGGAAATTTCATTCCCACCAAGTGTGGTGATAAGGGATGAAATTATACATCTAATGCAAGAGGGTTATACAAGACATATTGTGAATCAAGAACATAATTTGGATGCCTTTTAGGTGTTCTTATTAATGAGAGATTCTTTTTCCTCCAATACTTTAATCATTTGTAATGAGAATTGTAAAAAACCCCCACCTTTTTTACTTTACCTTAATTTACAATATTTTGTCTCAAATATAAATCCATTTATAAATACATATATAAAAGGAAAGTCTACATAATAATATATGTAAATATATTTATAGACATACTATATAAATAGAAAGCGTTATTATGATAGTTGGAAATGATCTTGGTCATTATAGAATATTCTAATCAGTCATTAGAATGCCTTAGAAATGTTTTTAAAATGAGTCTGTAGTTTAAAATGGAATTGATCATCGTGGGATGTACCAGTTAATCATCAAAATGCCCTTGAAAATCTTCCTAAATGAGTCTATTGCTATTTTATTAGAATGAAATTCCATAAATTATATAAATCTGCATTTAGATATAATCAATAAATGGAAAGTCTATATATAGAAATACTATATATAGTAAGTGTTCTGAGGTAGCTGAAAATGACATTGATCATCTTGGGATGTATTAGTTAATGATCAAAATGCACTTGAAAATCTTCCCAAAAGATATAATTAAATCCTATGTTTCATCTATAATTTTTATAATCTTGATCAATGAAGTTTTTGTGATTCTTGTAGTGAAATGTTTTTTTCAAGAGGAGTAAAGTTACTTGGCTTAATTTCTTATTTAAATTTAATTTATTTTACATGGATGTGATTTGTCCATATATTTTTGACCTCATTATTGGTATTTTATGTTGAAGTACTTATTTCTTCATTGAAATGTTTAACCCTGAATTTGCATTGAGATATCACACCTTGTTATCATGAATGAAAATTTAATGTTTATAGATTGGTATGGTGTAGATTGCTTATGCCATCACATAACCATAATTTAGATAAGCACACAATTTCCTTTCCCAAGAGGTTTTTGAGATACTTGGTACGATTTTGTGTCATTTATTTTAATTACCATTTTGCGGTCAAATTCATCTCCAAATATTAGTTTGTAAATTCAAAAAAGGTGACTCTCTATCATATGTATTTGAATTGATGAATTAAATTATCTCAAAGGTATTCCAAGGGAGATAAAAATTAAAGAGTACAATCCCTATTAGACAATTTAATCATGTAAATTAACAAATATAAATAACCATTTTTAATAAGAATAATTATAATAAACGATAAAAATTTGTAAATATTTCTATGTTTAAAAATTATGTTTATTATTTATTTTTATTTATGTTTAAATATTTAAATATTTTTATTAAATAATACATGTTTAAATTCTTATGTTTCAATATGTAAATATTTTTTAAAAAATAATTTTATATCTAACTTTTTATATAAACTTTTAAATTATTATATAATTAAAAATTCTTGCATGCTTCAAAATTAGGGTTAATTTTATCTTTTTTCTCTTTCCATTATTTTCTCTTTTAGTTTTTTTCTCTCCCTTTAAAAGGATGAAAAAATTATTTTATGGAATGTTAAGTTTACTGTGACGTTAGTGGTGGAAGCATTGATCCCATTTTTTACTCTCATTTTTGTAGGTCATTCTTGTCAGGTATTTAATCTATTTAATGTATTATTTTATAGTATCTAAAATATGTGATTTTTTTGGATTTACATAGACCTTTTAATCATTATTTAACATTTTAAGTTATGAAATTGTTGATATTTATATAGACATAGATTTTTGTTATGAAATGGTAGAGACAATGAAATGGAAGAGATTAGGATTGTTTAGCACTTACTTGTATTCAATAAGGACCCCAATCATGAATGTGAAGGGAAAGAAGACATTTTTATTAATTGTAAGAAAATAATCATAGTAAACAAGTTCCATGATGTAAGAGGGTTTCAATGGTTCCACCCTATTTATATCTCCTCACATCATTTGTATGTTGGTTATATTCAAGATACTACAAAAAATTTCTATTTTGGAAAGTTGAAAAGTCATTTTTTGGCTTGTTATAGGTTATTATTATTTGGGGTGGAAAAAATTTCCCTCATGCTTCCTCATAAAATTTAATGAATGAATGATTGAATAACACCTAAAATCATGGTGAATGAATCATTATTCATTATCTTGATATATATCATAAAAAGAGTGATTTAAATAATAATGAGTTAAATAAATAGATTTAAATATATACATTGATAATGCATGCAATTCAAACATATTCTTCATCCTGATCTTATGCCAATTGAAATGATATAAATCAAAGATCTAACACTATACTGAGAGCTATTAAAAAATACAAACTAAATATATTACTAAGTTGTTTAAGAAAATAAAATAATATATTAATTTTTCTCAAAAATGAGTAAATAACAAAGACTCAAACTAAATACCTTTTTATTCAATGATTGAGTCACTATTCAAAATTTTGATATATAGTAAAAAGGAGCACTATAATAATGAGTTTAACAAACAAATTTAAAAATATACATTGATAATGCATGCAATTTGAACATCTTCAATCTCCCCTTGGATGATAAATGGGGATGATGCCCAACTGATGTCATATAGCAACAAAACTATCTATAAGAGAAGTTTTGTTAAAAATATTATCTACTTGTTAGATGTAGGTTAATTGCAATTTCACTTGCCCATCTTGAAACAAATCTTGAATGAAATGATGTCAAATCTCTACGTTTTGATCTAGCATGAAACACAATATTCATCATCATGGCAATAGTGCTACTTTTTTATAAAAAAGTGTAGTTGGATGTTATTGAATCAAATTTAAATCCTTAAATATCCTTTGAATCGATATTTATTGATAACATGTTGTTATTGTTATAATATAATATGATTATTTTTAAGATAGAGATATGGTTTCCTTATTTTTACTACTTCAAGATACAACTCCAAATCCAAGTGACAATATATAACTAGATGTAGGTTTTTTCTATCATCAACTAAACTAGCCTAATAAGAATCTATGTATCCAACTAGCTCAATTTTTTTAGTGAAAGAATAATGAATGCCAAAACTTTGTGTACCACTCACATACTGTAGGATTGTTTTTACAACATGCCAATGAGAGTCATGCAGATCTTGCATGAATTTAGAGATGAGACTCACAACATACATAATGTTAGGTCTTGTTGTAATGAGGTACATGAGGCTCCCAACCAAACTTCTATACAAAGTATCATCCACTTTGGAACTTGCATCTTCCTTGGTTAATTTCTCACCAAGTGTTATGGGAGTTGAAATTGTAGTGCATGTCATCATTCTAAACTTTTTTAATAAATCATCTGCATATTTTTTTTGATAAATGAATATACTACTTCTTGTTGTTGCACTTCCACACCATCAAAATAATGCATGAGTCCCTAATCTGACATTTCAAATTCTTGTTTCATTTCTTCTTGAAACTTCTCCATGAGAGTTTTACTATTACCTATATAAATAAGATCATCAACATAAAGACAATTAATGATAATATCATTACCAAAATAATGGACATACATGGTTATCTTTAAATGTATTATACTAAATCCCTTCTTAAATAAATATCTATCAATCCTTACATGCTAGGCATGAAGATCTTGCTTCAACCCATAGTGTGATTTCTTCAACTTGTAAACCAACTATTATTTATCTAGAATTTCATAGCTGATAGGTTGTTCCACATAGACTTCCTCATCTATGTAACCATCAAGTAAGTATAATTTTACATCCATCTAATATATTGGTAACTTATATTATGTAGCAATATCCAAAAAAATCTTGATTGTATCAAGTCTTGGAACTGGAGTGAATGTTTTTAAATAATATACTCCAAGTGTTTATGTAAATCCCTCAAAAACTAGTTTTGCCTTGTGACCTTTCATATAACCATAAACATGATATTTCAACTTAATCCATTTGACACCAATCACCTATTTGTGTTTTTTAAGTTACACTAATTCCCATCTCTTATTTTTATCAATTGTTTACATCTCATCATTCATAACATCAATCCATACTATTTTTTTCACTACTTCTTCATATACAGAGGGTTCAAATTGAATTGTACTAAGAAAATAAAAATTATCAATTGGATTCACATTACTCCTTTGATGAATTTCATTTAAAATTTTTACCTTTATTTAAGAGCTTAGACTTGATGTTAGACTAGAAATATCACCTAAAGGTGTGCTAGTAGATGAACCTGGTAAACCTAAGCTTTGAGTGCTCAAACTTGAGTTAATATTGGGGCTTGAACTTTTAATTTAGATTGTGGGGAGAGGAGGAAAACTTACATATTATATTTCCATTATTATTTTTGTTTTTTATTGTTCACATTTTTGACATTTCCATTCTCTACCTTCATCAAAAAATGCATCTTGATTAACAATCCATTTTTTATGTCAAGATTATATAATATGTATCCTTTAGTTGCATCATAATATACCACAAAGACATAATGTTGGGATTTTAAATCCAAATTCTTCCACTTATGAACTATAATATGAACATACACAAGACAACCAAATATAAGGAGATGAGCCATTGAAGTCTTGTGACCACACTAAACTTCCTTTGGAGTGATGTTATGAATTGATTTTATGAAGCATTCTATTCAAGATGTACATTTTTGTTTCCATTTATTCTCCCCAATAATGATTTTAAAGTTTTTTTAATGTAACATACTTCATGCCATTTCCATAATGGTATGGTTCTTTCTTTCTACAATACCATTTTATTGGGGGTATAGGTAGTTATAAGTTGTCTCTTGATGCCATTTTTGTTACAAAAATCAGAAAACTCTTTGGAAGTGAATTCTCCCCCTCTATCTATTCTAAGTATTTTGAGATAATACCCACTTTTCTTTGTATCCATAGCTTTAAAATTTTTAAAGCATTGAAAATATTCAAATTTCTTCTTAAGAAAATCAATCCATGTGTGGTGAGAAAAATCATCGATGAAAATAAAAAAATAAAGGTTATTACCCAAAAATTCATCTTTCATAGCACCATAAATATTAGCATGCACAAGCTCTAGAGGATATTTTTCTCTCCAAGATTAGTTCACTAGAAAACTATATCAATGTTGCTTTCCAAGTGCGCACCCTAAAAAAACTTCTTCTTTTCCCTGAATTGTTGGAACTCCTCTCACCATATTATTGTTGTGAAGTAATTTTTTTCCTTGAAAATTTATATGAACATAATGTTGATGCCATTAACATGAAACATCTATGGTTGCTTTGAGGGCATGCATATTAGCAAAATGAAATTTGAGAGGAAAAAACCTATTCTTTGTCATAAGAACCTTTACTAAAAGTTGATAATTAGCTGATTTATCAAATATTTTGTAGCAATTATTTTCAAACACAATTTTATAATTTTTTATATATAAGTTACCTAATACTTAAAAGGTTATGTTATAATTTGGGCACATGAAAACTATCATTAATATAATTAGTTTCTCCTTGCTTAGTTTTTATGGAAAGGGTACTTTTCCCATCAAATCAACCTATTTATCATCACCAAATTTTACTTGACTTCTTATAGATGCATCTAATTTGACAAAGAGATCATATTTACCTATCATATGATTAGAGTAGCCACTATCCAAGAAACACACATTATTTTAATTTTTTTTCACCAAATTTCATGTTAAGAAGGTAGAGTGCTTGGGATCTTCAAAATATTACATGGTATAGATGGATCGTAACTTTTTCAAGTCATATTCATTTTTTATAACTTAGATTCATAATGTCCATAGCTTTCACAATATTTGCATTGGATGTTGCTCTGATCCACAAAGCTTTTGGATCTTCCTTTTCCTTTATTATTAATTCTAATTCCTCCTCTCCCTTTCCACTTATAGACATCAAATTGAATGGGATGAGATAACTAATGAGCATCTAAATATAACAAAATAAGTAGGCCTATGCATTAGGCCTAAATTTTGTAGTGCTAAAGAGATTCATAACTAGTTTAGGAGCTATTCCTTTTAAAGTCCAAATGTTGATGATCATTAAATGTATGAACTTCATGATAATATAATGAATTTTAACTTGTTCACTTAGAATCACTTTGAATAAGTAGTTGCAAGAAGTAGTCATAGATGGAGCCTATTATCTATTTAATTCAAAAGAAGGGAGGTCATCTACCCTATAAACATCAGATGGACTCTTTGAAGGGTTAATTTTGTCATTAGTATTATCAAAAATGTACTTAGTGTAGGATGACAAAATTTTTAGGTTGGAATAAGATTCTATCTATGAACATAGGATTGTAAATAGGGGAGATTAGTATGGTGTTAGTGAATGAAATCAAATCCAAACACAAAGAACACACTAAGCTAACACCCTAAACCTATCTCAAAGGAGGAGCATATTAATAAAACCAAATAAGAAATACAAATATAATGTAAAGACAAATAAATTATTCACCTTCTTTGGATGATCCAAATAGCTTGTTGAAGTGGCTTGCTCGACTTGTGCTCAATGAGTCTTCATCAAAGGAGGCTTGGCTATCTCCTCTTCTCCTTGAAACCTTTGTGATGGATTTGGATTTATCTTGGATCAATAATTTGGCATTATAAAACTAATTTCAATGGATTTTGGAATCATATATGAATTATAAATTTTCACTATTCAAGCTTAAAATGATGTTCATGGCTCTTTTATTTATAGATTTTCAAAATGGTTCAAGATTAACCATAACCATCCATCTCAAGATTGAGATGTGTGGTCATGAATAAATCTAATTATGTAATTAAATTTATAAATATCCCCCATAAATATTTCAAATAGAGGGGCATTTAAGAGGCATGGAGGGTCTTAATGAGGTATGGGGTGGCTTAGTCCTAATATTTTAAGTGTTTATGGCTTATGGATGCCACCTCATAAAAATATTGTCATTTGATGATGAAGATATTCAATAGTTATTTCCAAAAAAAAATATTCAAAAATATCCATGGAATTATTAATTAGGCTCATTATTTGAATTAATTATCTTTTAAACATGATTAGGTAATTTTGATGTAAATTTTGGCCCTTGGTGCACAAATTAGTCAAAATGTCTTGTTAGTGGCTCAAAATTTGACTAGATTGGAATTGGATGTTGATGTTAGATGCATTGGAACCATATTCCAATTTAGGATTTTTTAAATGTAAAATAACATAAGCATATGTCTCATGTAAAAAATTTGGTATAAAAGAGCAATCTAGAGCACCTAGGTGCGAAAATGTCATTTTGACTTAAAATGATCTAATCAAAGTTAGTTGCTTCATAAATGACATGGAGCCATTTAATGATCACCTGGCAAAAATCAACACTTGAATATAAAAATTTCAACTCTTTTAATGTGTTTTAGTGTTTTTACGCCAAATTGTGCACTTTGGTACAAATTGGTCAAAAGCTTGGTTGGAGGTTATCATTGGCTAGTTTTAGGTGTCTATAGTTCACCCCTATTTGGGAAGGAATTAAAAGATATAAACATAGTAATGTATTCTCAAAGAATGAAAATGTCTTGTATGCTTACAAATTTAATGGTAATTTATGAACTACATGATGCCCCCTTTAGAGAATGGTTGGCATAAGTATCTTGAAAAGATCCCCTTGAAAAGAAAAAAAATGAGGGGACCAAAGAAAGGAAGATGATGGGCTGAAAACACAATCAGTTTGAAAAAGTAGTCAAAATAATTGAAAACTCAAGTGGGACAATGTACAATGGTTTGCCTAAAGGTATTTATAAGCATTATACCCCAATAGTGGCAACCTGGTATTATAACACAATGATTTTCCAAAGGTAGTTATAATCGTTGAGAAGTTGGATCTATCCTAGTTAGGATAGATAAACAAGATAACAACATGCCCCTATTTGGGTAAAATAAAATAAATTTGGTGAGAACATAATGATTTGACCAAAGGCAATTATAATCATTGAGAACTACATGTGGTATGGTGTACAATTATTTGCCCATAGGTAGTTATAATCATTGGACCCCAATTATGGAAAACATGATTTATTGGCTGATAATGATGGTAACGTAACACATAGGGTAATCATGAATTGGAACAACCTACTAGTAGGGAGATGCTCATCCAAACTAACAAAGGTTGAAATTATTTCATGGTTAATTACTATGTTTGGGATAATATTGGGATGATAGTGTTAAGGAGATGTTGATATTACCCTTATTGAGTAGACTTATTGAAGTTTTTTTTATTATATCACTTGACGGAAATCATCATGATAAAACACCATGAGGACTAGGCCAAAATATTTATAAGGATTTACTCTCTAGATCCAATACTCAATAGAAAATAATGCACCAATTATAAATACCATGATGATAATGTAAACATATGAATATGAATGGATTCAAGTATAAATACATAAGGAATCACATAATGAATGCACATAGACCAAATCAAGGCAACAGTGTTGAAAGCAAATAAATAGGCACATAACTAATAAACAAATAAGCAAAGAAATAAATAACAGTTAGTCCTAATGTTAGTAAAAGTAACATAATGAACACTACCCTTAGAAAATAAGTGACAACTTAGCAAACAAACATGAAGGGGGGAATAGAAGAAAATGAAGGGGTGGTTGAGCTATCTCCATATGCACTAGGAAAATGGATGTTGCCTACATAGTTCCATGGATGTAATATCTAACAAAAACTTTAGGCCAAATGTAGTTCTCCCAGATAATGGGAAGAAAATGATAGCTAATGAAAACAAATAGAAAGGATGTAATAGAATAATAAGAATGGTCTTGAAAAATGACAAGTGCATGGAAGAAAGGCCAAAAAGGATGGGGAAACTAAGTGACAAGTTATTTACTTGAAACTTAGTAAGCGTTCCTAGAATCCTTAAGGCAAAGAAGTGGTTAATGTTTTTGGCTTTTATAGAAATTTTACAAATGTTTTTGGAATTTTTGGAGTATCTCAACTTGATCAAGAATGATGACACACTAAATGGTTCAAGCTCATAAAATGGTGAGAGTGTTGCTTAGGTTGCTTATAAAATTACAAGAGCATAACTTAGGTTACTCATAAAATGGAAAGAGCATAACTTAGGTTTCTCATAAAATGGAAAGAATGTGGCTTAAGTTACTTGAAAAAATGATGAGAGTGTGGTTTAGGTTGCACACAAAATTTTGAGAGTGTGGCTTAAGTTTCTTGTAAAATGATGAGAGTTTGGATTAGGTTGTTCATGAAATGATGAGAGCATGGATTAGGTTGCTCAAAAAATAGAGAGAGCATGACTTAGGATGACTGAGCTAACCTCAATAAGTATTGAGTGCTGCCTACATAGTCCCAAAGTAAGACCTCAAGTCATTATAGTTCCACCTTATAACCGAGAAATATGACTAGTATAGCAGCTAATTAAAATAAAATAGGCATAATAGGTATGATGTCATAGTATGGAAAGAGAATGGATAGTTGGTATGATCAAGGCACAATAAACAAGTATTTCCCCTAGTTTTCCCATAGGTGGTTATAACTAGGATACAATGTCATAGGTCAATGATACTAATTTTCCCATAGATGGCTATAATTAGGATTAAGATAATGAGAGAGAATGAAATAAGAAATGAGGGATACAACTACCAAATATCTATCTGATTTCTCCAAAATACTTCCTCTATCTATAATATGTGAAAAAATAATAAAATGAAATATGAATCCTTTTACTAAAAGCATTGATGGAACCAAATGGAATAGAACCAAGGTCACAAGGACAAGTAGGGAGGGAGATATGAACTCGGTTGATGGGGAAGGTATGGTAAAAAACATGTGATATGAAAAGTGATAGGTTGGTAGGATGATAAGATGATAAAATTGTATTATTATAAAGAATATTGATGAAATGATACAACTTAAAATGTTCCTTGTATAAAATACACCAAGTCACTCAAGAGTAGTACCACTTGAGGTGGATAATGTTCATTGGCTCATCAATTTCATGGCCATCTGGTGTGGCAAGCCTATATGCTCATGTTGTAAAGTTGGTTGTAATGATGGAAGGACCAACCAAATTAGTTTTAAACTTACCTTTATGCTTCTTTTTAGTCATGGTATTATTTTGGTTCTATTTAAGAACAAGATCACCAAGTTCAAATTATGTATATTTCACACACTGATTGTTGTGGCCTCGAAGTCAATTTTGATACGCTTCGAGATTTTTCACTACATCCATGTGTTTCTCATCAAATAACTCTAGTTCTTGAAATCAAGCTACTTGATAGTCATTGTCATCTAGGAAATGCTTAAAAGAGATGCATAGAGATAACAACTTGACATCAATGGGAAGGATGGATTTTGTACCATAAACAAGTGAATATAGAGTGGCTCATGTGGTTGTATGGTGATTGGTATGGTATTCCCAAAGGGTATAGAATATCTGAAGGTGCTAATCATGATTGATATTATTGACAATCTTTTTGAGAATGTTGATAATGGTTTTGTTTGATGTTTTGGCTTATCCATTACCTTGAGGGTAATGTGCCTTAAAAAAGTGTTGTGTGATGTTGTATTCAATAAATAGCTTATTGACATCCTTGTTTTTGAATGATCTTCCATTATCAAATATAATGTTAGAGGGGATACCATAGTGACAAATGAAATGGTTGAAGATTAACTTGAAAATTTGATTTCTAGTCACATAAATGAGGGGTATAGCTTCAACCCACTTAGTTAAATATTTAATGATGGTAAAGATATGTTTATGGCCATTAGATGAGGTGGGATTGATCTTCCCAATGAGGTTAAGGCCCCATATAGAAAATGGTCATAGTGTCAACATTGGTTTCAGTGTCTTGGCGAGGGCATGAATCAAATTATCATGCCATTGAAATTTATTGCACTTCTTCACATATGTAACTACATCTACATCCATTATGGGCCAATAATAACCAGTATGCAAGAGATATTTGGACAAGATGACCCCACTAGTGTGGGATCCACATACACCTTAGTGAATTTCCCATAATGCTAGTGTAGATTCTATTAAAGTTAAAAAATGAAGTAGATTTCCATCAAAACTATGATGGTAAAGGATTGATCCAAGTAAGGTATAATGAGTGGTTTAGTGGATGAAGGCTTTGGATTATTTTTGGGATAGGCCAAGTGGTAAAACTTGGTCATGAAAATATTTATAAATGTCTAAGTACTATATAAAACTAAGACCAATAATATCACAAATCATTGTGATGGTTAAAGGATCATGAATTGGTACCATCAAGTTCTTGATAAGGAACTAATAATCTTTAGTTGTGTTTGTTTGTTGAATAAAAGATCCAATAGTGGCTATAGCATATGGAGTTCTATTACTTTCCCTTGGTATATGCTCAAAATAAATGTTGATAATCTATTATTTGAGAGTGTCAACCATGGCCTTATATAAAACCAAATTATCATCTTTGGTCTAAAAATGGTGTGTAACCTGATTGATGATTAACTGAGAATCACCATAAACCTTGAGATGAGATACATTCCATTGTATCACTTGGCAAAGCCATAAAACAAATGCTTCATATTTGGCCATGTTATTGGTATAAGGAAAAATGATCCTACGTGACTTAGGGATTAGATCCCCTTATGGTGTAATAAATAAAAGGCATACCCTTAATCCATGTGTTGTGAATGAAAAATCAAAATATAAATTCTAGTGTTGCTCCACAAGAGGTGTGTCAATGATGGTCATTATGGATTCATCAGGAAATTAGAATGTGAGTGGCTCTATATTAGCAAGGGGTGATTTAACAAGATGATCTATAAGAACTTTCCCCTTAATGGCTTTTTGATTGATGTATTCAATATCAAACTTACTTAGAATCATGATCCATTTGGGTATGCAGACTTGTAAAGTTGGTTTAGATAGTAGATAATTAAGTAGATCTACTTTTGAAATAACCACGGTCTTATTATTTAACATGTAATGGCACACTTTCTAAGTTATGAAGACTATGGCTAAACATTCTTTTTCTATGGGCATATAATTGTGTTCATATGTGAGTAGTGTATAACTTAAATAGTATATGGCATGCTATTTTCTATTGTTATTGTGCTGATCTAAAAGTGCCCCTAGGGCATTATCAGTAGCTGATAGATATAACAAGAATGGATTTCCTAGCATAAGAGGAAACAAAATAGGTGGATTTGCTAGATATTCTTTTAGTTGTTGAAAAACTATTTGGAAATGATCATCCTAGTGAAATGCGACTCCCTTCTTTAAAAGATGTGTAAAATGATGACAATTATTAGCCAATTATGATATGAAGAATTGGATAGACTAGATATTTCCCTAAAAACTATGGTGGTACTTCAAAGTACTTGGTGGTTTCATCTTTGTTATATCTTGGACTTTGGATGGATCAACTTCAATACCTTGATGAGAAATAATGAATCCTAGTAATTTTCCTGATGTGAATCCAAACACACTTCTTAGGATTAATTCTAACTTTGTACTCATTTAATATTTCAAATATTTTATGCAACACTATTGGGTGACTGGTCCTGGTCTTTGATTTGTCAATAATGTTGTTGACATAGTCTTCAACAATATCATGTATCATATCATGAAATATGGTAGTCATGGCTCTTTGGTAGGTGGTCCCTACATTCTTAAGACCAAAAAATATAACTTGATAACAAAATGTTCCCCATGGAGTGGTGAATGTTATTTTATGTTGGTCTTCTAGTGCTCTTCAAATTTGGTTGTATCCCAAAAATTCATCCATTAATGAAACCATTTCATAACCCATTGTAGAGTCAATGATCATGTCAATGTCTGGCAATGGAAATTCATCTTTAGGGCAATATTTGTTTATATCATGGAAATTAGTACATATTTTGAATCATTCTAGCTTGTTGTTAATTGGTACAACATTAGATATCCACTTTGAGTAGTCAATGGATTGAATACATCTTTCTTATAAGAGTGTTTTCAAATCTTTCTTTACAAATACAACAATTGAAGATGCATCTTATGCAACTTTTGTTTGACTGGTTTGGCATTAGGATTGACCATAAGGTGGTGTAGAACCAAGGTGGGGTCCAAACTAGAATAACTGGTAAATAGATGGTGTCATATGATTCTATTTCCTCATTGTCATAGGGTTTTATGGTTAATATCACTACTTGAAGATATACGATTGTGTACCCTATAATCTTGAGAAGCTTAAGAGACACTATGTTTAGAATTGATCCATTATATATAAGGACACATTTCACTTTATGCCACTTTATGCAAACTTAAATTTATAATGGGTTATTATGTAGTGGGATAAGGGATGACATATCACTTTAGTTGAAAGTGACTTGTTGGGATAGAACTAGGTGTTAAACCAAAGGTTGGAATTTATCAGGGGATATGTCACATGAAATAGTGAATTGGCTCAAGAAGTCATTTAAAATGTTTTTTGTGGATTATTGACGTACGTAATAAATCTAAAACGGTGATTTGTGTGTGCATGTTTTTTAATTGTTCCATAATCTCAATTATTTTCTTTTGGTCAATATTAAATGTCTTATTTAAGGCCAAACTACTGGTTAGATGATGGGTGAAGTGGTAGATGGATATGGGCCTAGTCTCATAATATTTGACCTCTGAGTTATGATTGCATAATTAGGATTGAATATAGGACCATGATTGCTATCTAATGATGGTGATGATGTGGTACTAGATAATACAAGTCTCAATTATTGGTACACTTGTGCATGGTCATGAGGTAAGGATAGGTTATCAATATAAGGTCCAAAAGTAGGAATCCCTATTTGTTGGTTCACCTGTGTGTGGTCCTAGGTCAAGGAAGGATTATCTAAGTGATTAGATTGGTTTGGTATGGTTAGAAATGGTCTCATATAATTATAATTAGGTTAATGCTTGATGGAGATGGTATTAACATGATCCCCTATAATATATCCTACAACTCTATTGTAGTCATATGTAACTACATAGTAGGTCTGTTAGTTATTACCATTTTAACCTTGGTTTTATCTATTACTTTGGAATTTTTGGTTTTGTTTTTGGTTTAATAGTTCTATTAGTTTGGCTTTTGATTTCGATACTATTGATTTTGTTATTGCATTGGTCAGTGTTGTTTCTATTATTATCGTTGTTTTTGGTTGTTATGTTGGAGAAAGGGATTTTGATAAATTCTAAGGGTTTGATTGGAACTGGAAGTACCATTATCCAATGTTATCTCTCCATTATCTAACATATTTTGAATCAAATGTTTAATTTTCACACATATTCACAAGTTTTTCCCATTGACCCATTGATATTCATAGAATTTAATTTCATGGTACCAATTAGGATAAGGAATTCCCTGAAGATAATGTTTTGGTATAGGCCAACTAATTGGATTAATGGTAGTGAGATTGTGAAACATAGATTTAATAGACTCTCCAAGGTCACTAAAAATTTGATGAGTAAGCATTGTTCTTCTTAGAGGAGGATATTTTAATGGAAAATGTGGTTGTATTTGTTGTGCAAGCCTAGGTTGTTGTGCTTACTATGTTGGCTGAAATGGTTGTGGGTTAGGAGTAGTTTGTATATATTACATGGGTTGAGTAAATGTTGTTTTCACAATTTATATATGATGTAACTCAGTTAATACATTTCCAACAACATTTTTGTTATGGTTAAATTGCCATTGTCTATCATTATTATTGACATGTGTAGATTGCGATGCTTACGCTTATAATGGATGTTGGTTTTGGCCATTTCCTAGATTTGTACCTTGATTCTAATTAGACAAAGTAAGATTTATTATCCCTTTGTTAATAAAGGCTCACTTAATCAATAAACCTTTGTCAAATATCTCCTTAAAGGTATGTACACATTGTAATTCCATATGATGGGATATCTCATTGTACAAATTTTTGGTAAACACAATAACTAACTATTTATCTAGTAAATTATGGGTAAACTAGATTTTTAGGGCTCTCCATCACTATAGATAACTTTATAAAATCTCTCTATCCTTTTGATTGGATTACATCAATTCAACTAAAGAAATCTCATGTTCAATATTATATGAAAAGTATTGCACAAACTTATCTGAAAGATCATCAAAATAAGATACTAAATTCTTGGGTAACTTTAAAAACCACTACAAGGCTTGTCCTTATAGACTTATTTGGAACAACAATATAGGTATATGTCAATATATGCCACTAGCTGGCATGCAACAAAGAACTCGGTCAAATGAGCTTTGGGGTCACCTTTCCCTTTATATTATCAAATTTTGGTGTTTCATATCTTAGAGGAAATGATATCTAAAAGTAATCCATATTGAATGAATAAGAACAAATGTCATCCAACTTAAACTTTTTAGTCTATTTCCCAACTTGGATGGTAGGAATCTCATCCTTCATTTGTTGTAATTCTTGGGATAGGAAACTAGAGGGAGTATTGGCTTGAGGGTGAATATTAGCTTGGGTAGATGGTTGAATGGTCACAAGTGGAGAACTTTTACTAGGGTATGATGGAGGTATCTGTTGGGGTATGTTGGTTTTGTTGAGAAATAGACTAGGAATATACATTTATGGATTAGGGTTTGATTGTTGGAATTGTATTTATAATTGTGTAATATTCTGGTTAGGGTTGAATATGTAGGATTTATTTTGGGGATTTTTAATTTGGAATGGAGGGATGTAATTATATTGTGCCTATTGAAGTTGAAGATGGACATGCTACTAAATAATCAAACTTTGTTGTTGAGGGGGTACTTGTGAACCAAGACCCTATCTTTGAACTAGTAACACATTATATACAAAAGTCAAAGGTTACATGATCGATACTTGAAGAAAATTAGAACATCTTTATTGCATGAATCCTAGTTGGGAAGTGGGAACATGTTGGATATTTGACATTTTCTAACCAATATTCATAGATTGTTGACTAGACATCATTTGGCTTTGAAGTGGGACATTGGTCTATGAGGAAACAGGTATGTTCCCTATTACTTGGTGAGGTGGAATATTGGTTTCCCCTATTAAGGTGGAAAAATGTTTGACCTTTGATATTTTATTATGTTGGATTATTCATGGTCTTGTGGAATACTACTCATTACCTATTGGGGAGGATTAGGATTTATCATATCTTATTATTGAGGCATGGCATTAGTCATTAGTTAGCTACCTAATCCTATTAGTTGAGCACTTGAAGAAGTAGTTGGTTAAAGATTAGAAATAGTAGTTGGTTGATTTTGGGATGTATAAACTCTTACCCCCTAATTTTGAGAACCAATCATGGTCTTAACTAA
This sequence comes from Torreya grandis, assembly GCA_037957365.1. Taxonomy (NCBI): domain Eukaryota; kingdom Viridiplantae; phylum Streptophyta; class Pinopsida; order Cupressales; family Taxaceae; genus Torreya; species Torreya grandis. The sequence goes on from JARHVA010002021.1 coordinate 2,636,092, forward strand.
AGGTAGACTTGCTTGGGTACTAGTTATCTGTGTACTTACACCACTTTGGTTTGGATTGGACATTATTTACAAATTATCTAATATATTTTGGCTATTATTATACATAAAATCAAAAGATGATTCTTCAATGGTTAGTGTGTGAAATAAGTTAACAATTGAAGTGTTCTTCATGAATGGGTCTGCAACCTGATTGTCTTGACTAGTCAATTCTATTAACATTCCAGTTGAGGGAACTAGATATAAGAGAGTCCTATTTGACATGGTCATCTAATTAAAATTGTGCACTAGGTTCAAGTAGGTTTGGTATGCTATCTATATCTATAAAAAGTCATCCTCCATGGGGTCCTTTCCTTTGATAATAATACTAGGGTCTCGATACATCATTTGGACTAGAGCTAAAGCATTATTAGAAGAAGCTTGTTGATTGTATAGTATGTTATGAGGCATTCTTAATAGACTTGGTAAATTATAATGGAGGAAGTATACCATAAAATTGGCCTTTACCTCTATGGATCTAACCAAAATCTATTTTTTATTCTCCAATAAGTAATGCTCAAATAGATAAGGATCGTATGTGGATGGTGCAGTAACATGGTATGGTTATTTAGGAAAAGGTTATTTAATAGTAGGCTCCATAGCTAGGTATTGATTTATTTTTGTTTGATACTACTCCAAGTAAAGAGGTGTGTTTACCAAGTAATAAGCTAAAGGGTCTTGGGATTGTGCCCCTATTTGAGAGTTATAAGATGGATATGCATCTATCTCATAAGCAACATTATCCACATAAGGGTCTTGAACCATTTCTTCTTGTGTAAATAGATTACTAAATCTTGGATTTTATATGAGGCCACTACAAGTGTAGGAGGACATGTTGGGATCCATAATAAATGTTTTACAAAAAACTAAAATAGAGTTCTACAAACTCTAAAAATGATATGTCTAAAAAGATGTCCAAATTAGGTTTAATTTGGTCAAAAGGATGGATAGGTATATCCAAAAAGGATTAAGTAATGACTTGTGACAAAACAAGCTAATGTCAAGTGTTGAATGTTTCATGTCTCACACAAAAAGGTCAAGTAAAAGGATCATAAATCAAAATGCTAAATTCTAGGTCAAAGTGTTTCAAATCAGTCTAATCTAGGAAAAATAAAAGTTGTTAGGTCTTTTATCCAAACATGACATCAAAATATAGGCTCAAATAAAGTACATATGATAGGAATTTTGGCCAAATGACATAAAAATATAGACTTTAAAAATATGAGATATTTAATCTAATATATTTTAAACACTTCTAATAAAAACTAGGAATTTAAATCTTGGTCATAAAAACTTGATCAATAAGTATGAGGTATGAAACAAAAATCACTTGGAGATAGTTTATTTTATCCAAAATAATGGAAGAAATCTAGGTTATTTTTATGAATAATCTAAACAAAGGTTAACAACATAACCGTTTTAGACAAATATTCTCAAAGGAAACTTGAAATGGTTAAAACTTGGATAGACTAAGATTTTATGCAAAAAGGTCTATGAAACAAGTATCAAAATAATTTGAGCAATGTAAAAATGATAAAAGTCTCAAAATATGTGGCATATGATTCTTTCAAAAACTAAGGAAAAATGGTTTCAACAAAATTTTGGTAGCTTAACACTACCCTCCTGAACTCAAATGATTCCTACACATAAAGTTGGATAAATTCTCTAAGGCATGAGTGTGTTATCAAATGGATAAATGGAAAAATAAGGTGGTGGTCAAATTCTATGACTCAAAGCATTAGTAAACATGAGAGATGATTGAGTCTTATTAAATGATGATAATGATGTTGAGTCTAAAAAATGGTCCTCAATTCAAATTGGCAATTGAACTCGAATTAAAACAAGTCAAGTGCAAAGTGGCAGACCCAATTTAACACATCAGCCTTTAAAACTTGGAAGAGTCTAATTTTGAATTTAAACTATCAATGAGAGATTTAAAGAAAATTTGAAAAAAGGTCTAGACTTAAATGGGAAACATAAATGCACCAAATTAGAAGATATGACATAAAGTTTATGATGATGAATTTGAACAAGGAAAAGGATATTCTTACTTGGGCAGCATAATGCCTCCTTTATTCAAAGAAATTTTGGGACAATGTGTTTAGTTATGTCATTTTTTTAACACCAAGTTTTGATTCTCAAATAAGACCAAGTAATTTAAGACAAAGATAAACCAACTAACTAATCATCTTAAATCCTAAACTTATAAGGTATGGAAATGTGGGGTTAACTAAACTAATTATTTTTTGAACTTTCTAGATGGATCAATTGCATACAAATTTCAAGTTATCATACAAAATAAGCACATATAATTTGGGTAAACATAATATGGATTGTTGTAAAAAGGTCTTACCCTTTTTACAACCACTACATCCATCATTTGATTAGTATATTATTATGCCCAATATGATCAAATGTCTTGGGCTTAGCCTTTACTAACGGAGATAGTCTAACCTCTCAAACCATCATCCTAGTGAGGAGATCTAAATTTCTATACCCCCCATGGAGAGGGGTTGACGATGATGCTAGGATATGAAGCCTTGGGTTAAAGCTTCCTAAAGAACTCATGGGAGTTAATGAAATCCCCCTAACAAGCCAAGATGCATGAGATAAATGAAATAATAGAAAAACTTTGTGGTCACCTCAAGATCACCAAATACTATTTCAATTTTTTGGTGAGTGATTTAAATGATGTTATTTCTATGCCTTGGATGAGACTAAAAGTGTGATGAAATAGATATTTTGATCTCAAAAGTTCCCTAAAGGGTACGGATGGGAGATCATACATGCATGTCTATTTTTACTAAAACACATAATCAACAAGAAATATTGTAAATAATTGAAGTGAGGTTAATTTCTTCATACTAAATTGAAAGTGTTTGATTAGATTTGTTACTATCCCCTTGGCTTTAAGATGTGAAAATATAAATAATTACAAACCACCTAAAAATAATTTGGAACTTTTCATCCCCAAATTTCCCTAAAGGGGACGGATGGGAGAGAATACAGACATGACTTTTCTCACAAAAATAAGCAATAAACAAACAAGGCATGATAGATGAATGTTTACAAAAGTAATGAAGCTGCATGATGCTATGTTCATTTAAAGAAACCAAATAAAATGTGTTGTGAAGTTTGCCCCCTTTGGCATTTGATTGAACTTGTAAAAATTGATGAATGTCTATGGAATAAAAAAAAACTATGTTTTTTTAGACCCCAAATAGATAATTTGAAAAAAATTGACAACATGTTAGGATTTGATTAGGTTCATTGTTTAGACACCAATTGAAATGTTTGGATTATGTTAATATCCAACTTGAAATTTTTGAAAGATTTTTTATAAACAAAAGAAGACAAAACATAAATATGTTCATTTTAAACCCAAAATTATAAATGTGTATGTTTTAGCATGTTTGTTTTAAGCCTAACTTGAAGTGTTTAATTAGACTTACTCATTTTAAATGCCCAAAATGAAGTATATATTTAGTCTAAACAATTAAAATTGTATAAAATACTACCTTGACCATACAAAAAAAAGATTATAACTACCTAATTTTAAGCACTTTAGAGGATGAGATAAGGAGTTTTTGAAAAATGAGCTCTCAGGTTTCACACAGTCAAGTTAGGTTACACAGGTGAGTTGGGTTACATAAGCAAGTTAGGATCAAGTTGGGGTGAGTCGAGGTGATTTGGGGTGAGTTGGGTTTGTGTTTTCATTGATTTTGGGTGATTTGGGGTCAAGTTGGGGTCGAGTCAGGGTCGAGTCGAGGTGACTTGGGGTCAAGTTGGGGTCAAGTCAAGGTGAGTTAGAGTCAAGTTGGGTCAAGAAAAGGCAAGTTGAGGTTGAGTAGGGGTAGATTTAGGGTGAGTTGGGGTCATGTCAAGGTAAGTTGTGGTTAAGATAGGGTGATTTTGGTGACATAGTTAAGCTAGGATACATAGTCCTGAGAACAAAACTATGACTTACAAAAAAATGGATTTTTGCTTGTTTGCCTTCACACTATAAGATCCTACATGAAAATGGTTATAATATTTCTTGTAGGTTCAATTTGACCAATTTTTTGAGGTTATGTCCCATATAGCATGCCATTTGTGAAGATAGGATTGCAATAGGGGGAGTTTAGTATGGTGTTAGTGAATGAAATCAAATCCAAACAAAGAACACACTAAACTAACACCCTAAGCCTATCTCAATGGGAGAGCATATTAAAAATATAAATTAAGAAACACAAATAGAATGCAAATACAAATTAATAATTCATCTTCTTTGGATTCTCCAAAAAGCTTGTTGAAGTGGCTTGCTCAGCTTGTGCTCAATGAGTCTTTGTCAAAGGAGGCTTGGCTATCTCCTCTTCTCCTTAGCACCTTTGTGATGGCTTTGTATTTGGATTTGATTAATAATTTTACATTATAACACTAATTTAAATGGATTTTGAAATCATTTGTGCATTATAACATTGCACTATCCAAGCTTAAAAATGATGTTCATGGCTCTTCTCTATTTATAGATTTTCAAAATGGTTCATGATTAACCATGACCATCCATCTCAAGATTGAGATGTGTGACCTTGAATAAATCTAGTTATGTAATTAAATTTATAAATATCCCCCATAAACATTTGTTATATAGAGGAATTTAAGAGGCATAGAGGGTTTTAATGAGGCATGGAGTGGCTTAATCTTGATATTTTATGCATTTATGGCTTGTGAATGCCACCCCATAGAAATGATGTCATTTGATGATGCAGATATTCAATAGTTATTTCCAAAAATAAATATTCAAAAATCTCCATGGAATTCTTAATTAAGATAATGATTTGAATTACTTAGCTTTTAAACATTATTAGGTAATTTTGATGCAAATTTTGGCCCTTAGTGCACAAATTAATCAAATTGGTTAAAATGTCTTATTATTAGCTCAAAAATTGACTAGATTATAATTAGAAGTCAATGTTAGATGTGTTGGAATCATATTATAATTTACGATGTTGCCAATGCAAAATAACAAAGGCACATGTCTTGTGCAATAAATTTAGTAGAAAAGAGCAATCCAGAGCACCCAAGTGCTAAAATGTCATTTTAACTCAAAATGATCTGATCAAAGTTAGCTTCTTCATAAATTACATTACCCAATTTAATAATTCCTTTGAAAAAATCAACATTTGAATATAAAAATTTCAGATCTTTTAATTTATTTTAGTGTTTTTAAGCAAAATTGTGCACTTTGGTAGAAATTGGTCAAAATCTTGGTTGGAGGTTATTGATGGCCAATTTTAGGTGTCTACACTATCCACCTCTCTTATTAATCCTATCTCCTTAGTTTAATAAAACACCATAGAGCCTTGAACCATATGAAAAATGGCTCTACTTTATCAAGACGTATATGGGTTTTATAAACACATCTAAAATGGTGTTATAAGGACTCTATTCTATCTATGATCTTAGTTAAATGTTGGAACAAAGGATCCATAATGATGAGGAGAGAAGAATATAGTTTGAAATGAGACTTGACAAAGTAAGTTTTGGGGGAAATTTTGAGTCTAAAATATGACTCATTATAGCCACATATTATCTCCTTCCTATTGGATAATCTGCCATTTGGATTGAGCATTTCATATATCTTTAGGACTTATAACTAGTCTGAGGTAGAAAATAGGTACTTTTATGTCACTTAGTTTATGTGAGTCCCAATCATTATTCTTGACAATATATTTAACCATTTTTATATTTTATTCATCTATTATTGTATATATAGGTATTATAATATGATGAAATAGTGATAGTAGAGTTTTTTCTAGATTCTATGGGTTTAAAATAAGATTCTAATTGAAAATCTAGCATTTTGACTAAGCTAAAGACTTCCACAAGTAAGTTAAGGACTTCATTAGGTGAGCTATAGACTTCATTAGGTGAGCTATGGACTTTGATAGGATTGTTATAGACTTTTATAGGCTTGTTACATCTATCATTTCTTAGGTGAATTTGATGACATGGATGTCCCTTACTCATGGTTGCTTAGCTGATCGAGCTCACTAATTTAGATGTATTCTTACTCATAATTTTAATCCACTATATGTTTATTTATGAAATATGGGCTGAGATGTTGACATTTTATGTAATTAAGTGATTATATATGAATTCTACCTATTATGTCAAGCACAAAAAAAAAACTATCATTCCAAATAAAATGATGCAATAAAGGATCTACCTTATTCAACTGTCTCTTGGTAATCTTGTGAGGTCTGTAATTTTGATGGGTTTCACATTGAATCTTGGAATTAATACGACTTGACACCTTGATAATATCTATAGGAGACCTTATAAAAAATAATCAATGTATTTATAATTACCTTCTTTGATTGAAATACCTATTTACTCATTAAATATATTATATACCTTAATACAGTTGGGTAAGTTCAATCTTGAGGTATTTACTAGGAAATTCCTTCAAGGGCCTTTTAATATCTTCATGGGTAACATGAAGGTATCTTCTAAGAGATACCTTGAAGGATAAATCCACTCTTGTGCATGTTTTAAAGGTATCTCCTTGGAGATACCTTAAAGGTATTACAAGGGCCTTCAAAATATCATCCAATAGTGACTTCTAGGTAAATTCATATTCCACTCGTGTATGTTGAAGGTATATTTTACAAGATACCTTCAATGTCCCCTTAAATGTATGATAATGTCCTTCACGGTATATAATAGGTTATTACTTCAAGGGACATGTAATTCCTTCAAGGGCCTTGTAGTTCCTTCAAGTTACCCATGAAGGTATTACAAGGCCCTTTAAGGAATCTTGTAGTAGATGCCATAAAGGGTATTGTCATACATTCAAGGGGAAATTTAAGGTATCTCTTATGAGACCTTATGCACTATAGTAAATGCATTAATAACTACCTTCTTTGATTGAAACACTTATTTACTTATTGAATCCCTTATACACCTTAATAAGGTTGGGCAAGTTCAACTTTGAGGTGTTTACTAGGAGATTCCTTCAAGGGAATTATAATAACTTTATGGGTAACTTAAAGGTATCTCCTAGGAGATACCTTAAAGGTATTATAAAGTCCTTCAAATTATCACCCAGTAGTGCCTTAAAGGTGAAGGAAAATTCCACTCATATATGTTGAAGGTATCTCCTAGGAGATTCCTTCAACATTCCCTTCAATGTATGACCTTGCCCTTAGAAGTATTTCCCAGGATATTCCTTCAAGGGCATTATAATTGCTTGAAGGTATTTTGATGCCCTTGAGTGTAATTTTTATTCCATACAAAATGATACAATTATGGATCTACCTTATTTAACTCTCTCTTAATGATCTTATGAGGTCTATAATTCTAATGGGTTTCACATTAAATCTTGGAATTAAGACACCTTGACACCTGAATAAGATCTATAGAAGACCTTATACATAACAATAAATGTATTGGTAACTACCTTCTTTGATTGAAATACCTATTTACTGATTCAATCCTTTATATACCACAATAAGCTAGGAAAGTTCAACCTTAAGGTATCTATTAGGATATTCCTTTAAGGGCCTTGTAATACCTTCATGGGTAGCTTGAAATTATCTTATTGAGGGTAACTTGAAGGTGTCTCCTTGAGGGTAACTTGAAGGTATCTCCAAGGAGATACTTTGAAGGACAAATCCACTCTTGTATATGTTTGAAATGTATCTCCGAGGAAGGTATTGTAAGTTCCTTCAAGTTAATACCAAATAGTACCTTTAAGGTGAAGGAAAATTCCACTTGTGTGCATGTTTAAGGTATTGCCTAGGATATTCCTTTAAGGGCCTTGTAATTCCTTAAATTTACCCATAAAGGTATTATAAGGCCCTTTAAGGAATCTTGAGTAGATACATCAATGGGCATTGTCATAAATTCAATGGGATGTTGAAGTTATCTCCTAGAAGACCTTATGAATAACAATAAATGTATTGATAACTACCTAATTTTATTGAAACACCTATTTACTCATTGAATGCCTTATACACCTAAATAACATAAGTTCAACCTTGATGCATTTGCTATAAGATTGCTTCAAGGGCCTTGTAATACCTTCATGGGTAACATGAAGGTATCTCATAAGAGATACCTTGAAGATATTACAAGAACCTTAAAGGTCAAGGAAACTTCCACTCATATGCATGTTAGAGGTATCTACTAGGAGATAACTTCAACATCCCCTTCAATATATGATAAATCCATTTGAGGTACAAATTAGGAGATTCATTCAAGGGCCTTATAATTACTTGAAGGTATGAGAATTCCTTTAAGTGTAATTCTTGTAAACATAATTATTTTGATAAAAAACTATTAAAATAACCTCCTTCCATACAAAATTATGCATGAGTGATCTATCTTATTCAACTCTCTTATATTCTTTGCATCAAAAACTTTCACATCATAAACTTTCACTTTAGAAACTTTCATGTCAAAAAGATTCTCTAAATAAGTTTTCTCATCGATCGATCTATATGAAGAACTTCCATTTCAAAAAAATATATTTTAAAAAGTTTCATTTTGGGAAGTTTCACTTTAGGAAGTTTCACTTCAGGACATTTATATCAATAACCTTCATTATGGGAGGTTTCTCATCGATGACCTTCATATTGGAGGAATTATTTTAGAAAGTTTGGTCTATGAAATCTTTACTTTAGAAACTTCCTTTTGGCAATTTCATGGTGGAAATGATTAATTTGATAGGTTTTTCAAATGGTATCTTTATTCATAGTCTTAGTATTCAAAATATTTTTGTATTAGGAAGTTTTTCTTTAGAAACATTATCTTTAGGTTCTATCTTTGGAGGCTTTTATGTTAGTAATTTACAAATCAAAAACATTCCATCAAAAGCATTCATCTCAAAGACTTTCCATCAAAAATATTTCTTTTGGAAACTTTTATTTTAGAAACATTGAGAACAAATCCTGTTGAAAGTCATTCTATGGTTTAGAGTCTTTAGGCCATTACTGAGTCTCACCACCATCCTAATTTTTAATCAAGGAATCCACTTAGTAAATTGATACTATGTTTGATTTTACTATTTTTAATGATCAGTATGTTAAATTATTTATATATGTGGGATGCCACTGATGTAGTTGATTCCCACTCCCATAAGGAGAACTTAAGGCTGACACAAATTCAATTGATTTCATACCTACTTACTTTCAAGTGACAACGGATAAACTTTGTAGTGTCCAAGCCTAAAGTGATACCATGCATAAAAATACTACAAGATCTCTTCTTCACTGACAAGGTGATGGGGTACACCTTTTTTCACCATTTGAATCACAATACTGTTATGCCTACATCTTGGGATATTTATTCTAGAGGTAGTTAGCTTTATAATTTTGATATGATAATTATGATTTAAATAAGGTGGTATGATGGAAGTAGAACAACTCAATCAAGAAAACACTGAGAAAGTGGTTTATCATCGATGAAATTATTCTCCCAAAGGAGAAGAACCCTATACCTATCACTAAGTTTAGGATGCTTCTGGACCTCAATAAAAGGTTTATATTTTCAAGGCTGACATTGCATACCATTATAATAGTGGTTGTATCTCTGACCAACAAGTTATCTAAGGCATATATTACTTACTCATAAAATATTATATCAATTGAGACACTTATACATGCTTTAGAATAATTATTATAGCTTTACTAATTATATAAATCAATGTACATATCAATATTTAATAGATATAGAACATCTAAAATTAATCATTCATAAACACAACAACTAGTTTGTTTGTAGTGATTGCATGCATCAGAATTATTGAATCAATTATAAAATAAAGAAAATTGAAATTAATTAACATAGAAAGGAAATAAGATAGAACAAACACAGTTGCATGAAAATCAAGATTATTAATTTCTTATTTTATTCCATTTAAAAATTTGACCCTTTTAAAGAGGTTTTCAAATCATATATATATATATATATATATATATATATATATCTGTGTGTGTGTGTGTGTGTGTGTGTGTGTGTGTGTGTGTGTGTGTGTGTGTGTGTGTGTATGTATATATATATATATGTATATATATATATATATGTATATATATATATATGTGTATATATATATATATGTGTGTGTGTATATATATATATATATATATATATATATATATATATATATATATATATATATATATATATATATATATCTTGGGGAAGGGATCACCTCATCCTATAAGACTAGAATGTTTTATTTACATATCAATAGACCATAAGATAAGTCTAAGTTACATAACTATGCATTACAAAGAGTCTATCCATGAAATATATAAATGATTATAAAAAGTTAGTTTAATTATAATATATAAATACAAATAAGACTTTACTATTAGGGCACATTGGTTACATGCAAAATAGTACAAAATTATCCAATCTAAATTGGATCTTGTTTGACTTGTCTTCAGACTATTGTAAGAGTTGTAGTAGAATTGGTAGTAGCTACTATAGTGACTAAAAGTGAACTTGAAGAAGCACAATATGTTTTAATTGTAGTCACCATAGGAATAGTAGTTTGATTTGGCATTAACATTGTAGTTTTTATTTTTGGTAGAGTTGGTGGAGTTAACATGGTAGAACTAGTAGATTTAGCTTGATGAGCATAATTATTCTTCACCTCTATGTCCTGATAGTGATTTTAGGACTTAGAATGCTATGCTATGATTGGACCAATTTTGAGAAGAGATGATTTAGTTACCCTACTAATCTCACCCACTAGGTTATTATGCTCTCTCTCTACCTTGGTCATTATAAAACTGACTCTAAATACTTCTACCTCTATGGCTTTCTTCTTTGCTATGTTTAACTTAGCCACTATGTTTTCAAGGCTCAAACGTTTCAAGATTTTTTTGAAACTATCAGAGGCTTGTTTGATCATCTGGTTGAATATAGATCTCATCACTATCCTTCTTCAATTATCTTGAATAGTAACTAACTCTAGTTCTTAAAAAATATGTTCAAAGTCTTTCTCCTATTTGACCAATTTATTAACTAATAACTCCAAAGATAGAACCAAGTCTCAATCCTCTTAGGTCTTTAATAATTCTAAGTTTAGGGAATTTGAGGCCTCCAATGGAGTCATTAAATCTATATGGATAAAATATTTATTGGGTGTATACAACATTAGGAAGTTTAAATTATTTTCATGTTCCTTGAGGCCCATGAATAATTTTGTTAGGATATTATCATGTGGAGCCAAGTTGACAATTAAAGAATGAATTTGAATCAAGGATTTCATATAATCTAAGGGTAGCATCTTTTACATATTATTCAATGCCCTAAGGAACCTAAATTACTTGTTGTTTCTCTTTGAGTATTTCCAAATCTTCATCAGGATCTTACCTAGCCATTTTAGTTCCTTGATGTATGGCCATGATAGCTTCCATGTGGCTCTCCATATATGTTTTCAAGTCCTCTATGTAAGGGGACTCACCCTTCTTCTTATTTTGTCTTTTTTATAAGGAGTATACTTCCTCCCTCTTTTCCATGATTAGGCTCCTACTTGAGCTATATTTTATCTTCCTATTTCTCACCCTCTAAACTCATTCAATGGCTTTGTCAAACAAGGAACTCACTTTTGGTGATTCTATAATTTTTATATTGGTCCTCTTAATGTTTTAGGATCCTAGTTTCTTAGCTAAATTTGGAAGAGTGAGATTTAAGGTATTAGAAGGAAATTCTTCCAATTATGCATGCTCTTTAGGTTTTTTCTCAATGGATATGGAAAGATTAGGCATTATAGGCCAAATAATCTTCAACCAATCTATGTTCCCATATTGTGGTATTGGATGAACCGCATAGACTAGTTTCCTCCTAGATTCTCTCTTAGTTGTTACCACTATGGTTACAATGGCGGGAGTGGAAGAAGTCAATGATGAACCCAAATAGGTAGAAGGGGATATAGTTGAAGGCATGGATTGAGAAATGGTTGGGATGGACAAGGATAATATTGATGAAATGGATGTTAATAGAAGGGAAATGGAAGTGATGGAAACCATATGGATATAAATTATAGTAGTGGAAGAGGGAACACAATTTGTGGTTGTAGGCAGGCTCATGGATGGGTCTAGAAATAATAGACGTATTGATATTATCCATTGAGGAATAAATCTATAGATAATAGGGTCAGGGGTGATTGAAATTATAAGTAAAAACATAAGAGGATAAAAAATCAATGGAGATGTGAATATGGGGCCCTACTAGATGAGTCACCAATGATAGGTGTTTTGTCTTTGAGTGTTTTTAGGCTTTGAACCTTTGCCTATTATATCTCCTCCTCATCTACCTCTTGATTTGGATGGGTTTATGGTCTATCCTTAGGCTTCCTCTAGTATTTCTTTGTTTTTATCCCTATATATGGATCTATTGACTATGATGGAAGAGAAGAGAGAATAGTGCTTAGCATAGAGGCTTAACTATCTAGTGTTTCCTCTTCATCTGAGGAATCCAAGCATATAACCCTATCTTCCATTAATGATTTCATTTGTGCTTCCAATTTTGGACTATCTCTAAAAATAGTTATCTCTTTAGCTAACTTTTTCTTGACCTAATTAGTTTAACTATTAAGAGTTGAACTAGGAGTACTTGTGCTTGTTTTTATGTTGAGGTAGGAAATTATTCCTCCTCAACTTATTCTTTTTCTAATTCTCCACTGATTGGTACCCCAGATACCAAATACTTTTGGTTTTGAGGCTAGATTTGAGCTTTTTAGATATTAGGACCCTCACCTTTTGTCTATTATGATGGCCTCTCACTCCATAAATTTGAGGATATCCATTCCTAAGGAGGTGTAATTTTAAACATTACTTCACTAAGTATCAAGGATGGTTGTACTTGAATTAATCTGAATAAGTCATCATTCATCCCTATAGTGATAGCCCTTTCTCTAACCTCATTGTAATATTTGTCATTCAATAAGAGAAAGTTATGATTGATCAGCTCATGATTGTATTTAAGGTCGAGGGTATGAATTTTCTTTTAGACCTTTCTATGAGGGTCCCAATTTATATGAGGAAGGGTTTGTGATGCATAGGCCTTCCTAACATTACTATGCTCTCTGAGCTAACTAATAATGTACTTTATTCACCCAATGGTTACATGAGACCCATGGAAGGTGGCCTTCTTATTTTTCATGATTTCTTCATCTACGCTTTCTCAAATTTGATGAGTAATTTATCATTCAACCACCTTATCTAGAAAAAACATTGAATTTTAAAGATCTATTTTATACCCCACCAACATGATCACTATAAAATCTAGATATAACCAATAATATCTAATGTTATTGACCAATGCTTGGGATATGTTTATGGAAATTGTTAGTAATGGTTCATCATGAATAGTCATCCATACCTAAGGCTAAATTTCGTTAAGAATCTTGATTATGTTCCTCACATATGAATAAAAATACACAAAGCTATAATAGTCACATATCCTATTTTTTATGACCTTAGTGTTGGGCTCCCACAAGACTCCATTATGCCTATACACAGTGCTCATGAATGTGTCTAATAGATAGGACATCATATAGAAATTTTCCCCAAATTTTCACTTATCCTTATATAAAATTTTCTCTTGGTGCCATGCACTAATTATTTCCCCCAATCCGTAGGTATGCTCTGAGGTAGTCAGAAGGTCTAGAAGGGGAACCCATTCTAAGTGTAGATAGTAGATACTAAGATGAACAAAGACCCTATTTAGTAGTTTCATCTGTATATGGATTCCCATTATAAAATTGGTAATGGGGATTAGGCTCTTATCATGTTCTTTCAAGGTGAATTTCTCCCTGGGTAGTAGTCATTTTGAAATAGATCACTTTAGATGGTTTGCCTTTTTCCATGTAACTATAGTATATAATTCATATGTAACATTTGCAATAGGAAAGATTAAATAACTATTAAATTTTTATCTATATATGCATGTGATAAAAATTTCATTATTTCCATAATTTAGATAACCTCCATCCATGATTCTTACTTTGAATAATAGACCCCATAGTAAATTGATGCATAGACTCAATTATAGTTTTATAATGACATAGTGTAGGGCCTAGTGCTTGAACATGATCAGGTCTTTTCTTAGCTACTTATCCTTAGTTGATATGTCTTAATCTAGTGAAAACATATCATTATCCTTGACTATTTCCCATAATGTTGAATAATTCAAATAACACCCCTCAAACATAGTAGGATCAAATATAGTATTAAGTTATTTTGTAAAGTCCTTTATCGAGAACCTAGATAGTGCTAGGGTTATCCTATAAGTCCTAGAAGATGACGACATGGCTGATGAGTACATGTATATCTTAGTTTTTTGATAATGGTGTTTCTTCACTTAGATAAATCTCTCAAGTTATAGTTTATTTTGATAAGGGTTAGGGATCTTGGGATTGCTTGAAGATAAAGTGTACTCAAGTTTAAATGATTAAATGATGTGAACTTGGTTTGAGGATTGATGTAAATAGATATATTGCATTAATTTATAGTTCATGTGCCATTACTCATTAACATATATGAACTCATCACCTTCATTCAATTCAAATTTGGCAACCTTGTCCTAATGTGCATGCTATGTAGGATGCCTTGTCATGCGGGATGCCATGGTATAACCTAGATTATCAATGAATAAATTATCATCCTAAAAGAGAATAACCCTGTACCTATCACTAAATTTAAGATGGGGGTTATAATTAGGAAGGCCTTCCTAGATATAATTTATGATTTCCCAAGTATCCATTTTATACAATTCGAATGGATTTCAATTTTGGACATGTTAATGACCTTGGCTTTAAATTTTTCCCTAGGGGAAATAATTAATGTTAGGATAAGACAAAAAATTTTACACAAATATAAGTTTCCTAATGGTGGCCACTTTTAGATGATTTCATATCTCTTAGATGTGGTAATTGGAACTCTATACATGCACTATGGGTGACCCTAGACCCTAATTTCATATTGCATAAAAAAATACATTTATGATTATTATTCATTCCTAGGAGATACCATCAATTTCCCTTTGAATGTATGACAAGACCCTTAAAGATATATCCTAAGATATGTCTTAAAAGTCCTTTAAATACCTTCATGGGTAGATTATACAAATCTCCTAGGAGATACCTTGAAGGCACCCTTGAAAGTATTAAAAGCCCCTTCAAGTTATCACCTAGTAGTGCTTTCAAGGTGAAATACAATTATACTCATGTGCATGTTGAAGGTATCTACTTGGAGATATATTCAACATCCCTTTGAATGTATAATAATGACCTTTGAGGTGTCTCCTAGAATATTCCTCAAAGGTCCTTAAAATACACTTGTAATACCATCATGGTTAACTTGAAGGTATCTCTTAGAGGATACCTTGAAGGAAAAATTCACTATCGTGCTTGTTTGAAAGGTATATATCCTAAGAGATACCTTGAAGGTACCTATTGATGGGAATTTTGACACATATTAGAAACATACTTCCCCATAATCTTTCTCATTCAAAATAAATGTTTGTGAATTCCTATGTCTATCAAATTATATTGGTTGGTACCTAATATGTTAGAAATGTATAGTCAACTTTTAGTCCATCCCCTTTGAATTATTTTTACATCTCTCTATATATAATTTATTTTTGGTTTGGTCATACACTACTAGTTTAAGTGTGAGTTAGCTATATATTATGAATAATTAATATGTATTTTGTAATGTGGTTTAGAATTCACATTTGTTGATATACAATTAATCACTACTTAATCACAAGTAATTTTGTAACTAATGTAATATGAAAATTAAATTTTATAAAAGATCAATATTTAAATCATTTCAATTATTTTTTAGAATTTCTTCAAGTGAGAAAGGAATTACCACACTTAAAAGGTAGAAGAAGGCCTCACTCAAAGAGAATCAAGATATAATACCATTTAAACTACCAAAACAAAAATTAAATCCACATCACCATCTTCCATTTTATGGTGGTGACAATTCCTCTTGATGATTTGTATTTTGAGTTGTTTTTTCTACCAAATATGCATGCATATATTTATTTATTTATTTAGCACTGTGCCTAGAAAAGAATCTTCTCAGATTGGAATAATCTTTTCCTATGATAAAGATGAACTTAAATATGCCCTTCAATTCTAACTAAAAGTATGGAATGCAGAAGAGGGAATTCTCCATTGTGTTGTAGCTAATTTCAATAAATTTACACCTAGTAAAATAGAATTGACAAAAAATAGTTTTTCTCCTTCTTGTGAAACATTTGGGGTTTTTTTGAATAACTATGACAACCTTGAAATGTTTGAGTTGATATATAGATATAATTTGGTAATTAAGAATACAAAATATGTTGAGATAAAAACATGAACA